>JAHZMX010006714.1:0-11341 GCA_027743895.1 Seira musarum | reverse complement strand
TAACCCACGCTTGTCACAAGTCACATGAAAATGAAGAAATGAATTCGAATGTGACTGTCACTGTTATTGTGTTGTTTCTCAACTTGTACCCATGTAAATTCAAAAGGGAAAAAAAGTTTTGGGCCTTGTAAAGAAAATGGGACAAGCAAATAGGTATGCGTTATTCAAATGAGAAAAAGGGAAAACTTTCTCTCGGGTTCAGTTTACTAAAGCACAGAGACTTTAAACAAAATTTCATTTTCAAGAGAGGAGCAAGTTCAGAAATCACAAAGTTTTTTAGTTGAGGCAATTTCATAAATAAAGAAGAAAATGCTGGTGAAGAAAAGGAAGGAGGAGGGAGGGAGAATATTGCTAGTGCTAAATCAATTTATAATGAAAATTTCTAACGTAATAGTAGTAGTATCAACAGCCTAAAGTTCAAGAAATTATCGTTTACCATTTTAACGTTCGTATTTAAATTAAAACAAGCAAATATTATTAAACAAAATTTTATTGGCAATGTTCGCAAACATTTCATGTGCCACAGTTGTACTAGCTGGCTGGCTTGCTGGCAAGAGTATTCTCGTGAAGAGTTATCCCATTTCTTCAAACTTACTCTATCTTAATTTAAAGCTAAAAAGATAGCACTAGATTTGGCACTCAAATACTCCACCTTTCTTTCTGGCTATTCGTAGAGTACTCCCGCCTGAACTGAAGGGACTTGAGAGGGAGAGATGAAATGAAAAACTGAATTAGTAAAGAAGTTATGCCGTCCCATGAATGAAACATAAATACTAGTGAAAAAGGATGTGAAGAAAAAGTAAAGCTGTGAGAGGGTAAAGGTGGGTGGCGAAACAAAAGTTATTATTATCACTCCTAGGCCTGACTTTGGTCTGGCATCTACAGTTGAACTGAATACCTGCCCTGGCATTCAAGCCACTAAAGCCTACGGCGCTTGCCATTTTTTAATGAAAAAATGCAATAAAAGTACCTATGAGGGTTTTTAATCTCATTTTTCAGTTCACAGAGATTTCTTTCCAAAAAACAATAGGAATATTTTCTTCTTTATTTTTTTCATTCTCTCGAAAATCTATCATTTCAAACCTTATTTTACGGACTTCCATTCCACTACATTGCATTGGTGAATTCCCGGAGGAAGTGAGAGGAAAAAAAGATATTTTAGTGGAACTGTGGGGAAGCAATTCTTTCAGTAATGTTGTTTATGAGGTATTGGGACTCGTGAATGTGGGCTGCTAGTTGCCAATTTAAGATTTAGGCTCCAAACCGGAAATCCAATCTAAGTAATCCACCAGAGAGAGTGAAGCAGGTAAGGTCTAGAAGGTAAAATGTGGGAGCTATAAAATGAGAAACTCTATGTCACAGGAACAAAATTGAGAAAAAATCGACCAGCTTTATTACACTGAAGATGTACAGGAGAAATGGGAACCGGCGAACAACTATTTTATAGTACGGACAATAATCATCAATACCTATTGACGATATGATGATGATGATCATGCTCATGATACTACTGGGGAATATGAGTCCATTAGTAAGATTTACATGGTGAGGGGATCGAGTTCACGAGTAAATATCCATTTTCTTATTCTTACCTCGCAAAGGGCAACCATAAATCTCTGCTCGCAGGCACACCGTTCGCCGGTACTTCGAATGCGGCATGATCCTCACTTTCGTTGCGATTATTGCAGGATCCAAGGAACTCTTCTCCGCGAGATACGTGTTAATGTTTCCTTTCAGAATCTGAGGTTTTCACAGAGGATATTGGATTAGTATAATGAAGAAAACTGAGGAAAGGCTGATCCTATACTACGTCCTAATTAAGACACGGCAAAAGAAGTAAAAATTTTTTCACGAGTTATAGTCTACCTCATTTCCGCTCCGATCTCTGTACCGAAGCCACTTATTGATTGTGGGTCTCCAGTAAGACACTAAGTAAGACTCGGCAAACTCCATTCCTTGGCCATTCCCAAATCTACCTTGGATTTCCGTCGCTGTGATCACATGTGGCACGTGCAAATCAATCTAATTAGGAATGAATGCCAAAGTTTCAAACATACTCGCACTGTATGTATAATGTGTGTGTGGCTTTTGTGGTTTCGTCTGTGGTTTATCATTACCCTAATTTGCATAAATTAGTTATGGAGACGGAAAGAAAATACTAACCTGGAGCCACTCTTCCGCTTCCGACGTAATTTGGGTTTTGGGACACCATGCCCCGCCTTGGCGCTCAAGCCTGACTCTTTGAACAGAAAAAAAACGAAACAGATTCCAGAAAATCGTTCTAGCTTCCTCAAAACCCAACAAATAATGCGGGAAAACAATCCTCAACATCTGGTTCACCTTTCTCTGATTCATTCATTGGCACAGTGGAGAACAAGCTTTTCCCAATTAACGTTTCCCTTCTCCTTTCGTTCAAATTAGCGACTAAGCATGAATGACATGAGGAGAATGCGAAATTGCAGATTTGCATGGGAGGATTTGTATAAATTTGCACATAGATTCAAACGGAGTAAACCTACTTTTGTTCGAGATAAGAATAAAGCTGAATGAAACTCTTCTTTCTCTCTCTCACCTTCCGATATGTGGACCAGTATTTCCAACATCGAATGAGCTGGAGGCAGTAATGTCACTATCAAGGATTTCTCCTGTTTCCATCCCTAATGGGCCCGTACATTGATCTAATTTTGGAAGCAAGAATAGATTTAATCCATGTATACTTTCATTCATTTGATTTTCATCTGACCTAAAACAAGAAGGAACGAAGAAAATGTCTGTACCTGTGTTCAAACTTTCCACGTCGGAAAGAAGGCAGCAAAAGTCAAAGACCAAAATTAGGATGAGGAAAGACTCTTTCCGAATATTCTCCAATCTTCGTTGATTGCAATCACGGATTTCTCGCAAAACCCCAATGTCCATGGCCATCTCGAATTTATAAGTTTGGAATTTGTAATCCCGATCATTCTGAAAAGAAGATATGTTTTGCAATCCGACAAGAAGTATTTTTATGGCAATTTATTACACAAAAGCAATCGCATGTCAAACAATTTACGCCATCGGCTAAAAAAAACATAAAAAACTTCAACTAAATATTTTAGCATGAAACGTAAAAAATCACATTTCTTTGTTCCTCATTCCATTTGTAGCAAACAATGTTACATGTTATTTATTTATCAGGTAGCAAAACTCAAATTTTAGGTCTAGACCGCATATATAGTTTTCAGGATTCTGAATTTAGACTCGGATTCGAGTAGATAGAGTCATACAGGTCAATGAATCAAACGAAGTCGTTTGAGGCATTCATTAATAATTTCTGCAAAAACGAGCTCGGTTTGGTGCGGCTCAGGTTTTTGAAACACAAACGAAACGAAAACCACTACCACATCACTCCAAAAAAATATGCTTAATAAGATCAACTGAAGGTAGTAGGAAACAGAAGGAATGTTGTGACTTAAAGAGAAAAACCAGATTAACCGCATCGAGTTCTTAAAAGGAAAAGCAACTTGTCCCGTCTTGGCTTACTTAGCTTAGTTGGCTGGCAAAATAGCAAGAGATCAAAATATATAATAGAAAAAAAGAGGTTTACAGAGTTGGAGAAAGTGAAATACTTTCACCCGTGCACAAAAATAAAATGTTATGTTCCCGTGTACTTAACTTGGAGTAAAAAACGAGAGCTTATGAATTTTGAATGGGGATCTTAAAGCATGAAAATGGAAGGAAACCGGGATCATTGGTATTTTTTTGAGGATTTCTTCAAATCTATAGCACGCTTCGCCGATTTTACTTCTGGGAAAATGCGTTTCCTGTTCTAGCTACACTACCCAGTAGGCAAAGATCGCGTTGATCGTTACGATATCGCATTCGATTATAGAAGTCTACATCGAAGAGAATCTACAACTAATCGCGTTCGAATCTTATGCTACATGTCCGCTACATTTTTTCGACGTCCCTTCGATTTCTGGTAGATTCTCAGTAATTCGTGCAATGGTAATGGACGCAGGTAAACGGAGACTCTAAGTCCCTATAATCCTTCACGGTGGTGGGATGGGAAGGGAGGAAGTGGAGGTGGCAGCGAGCAGTGGCAAAATGGTGTGCCTGTGAAAATGAGTGGATTTATTGATATCCAAATGGATTAGGTGAGGTAAATACAGGTAGGTTGTAGTTGTAACTTCACTACTACTTCTATTACTCCTTTCAGAAAAAATTATTTAAGGGGGAGAATGATACACACGGACGGGTAGGAAACGAATTCTGCAGGTGTGATTAGAAGATAACTCGGTTAGAGTTAGAAATAATGCACGATGGAATGTTACGGAAAAAAGCAAGTAAGAGTAGAAAAGTCCGTCTAGATTTCATTGTCCGTAAAAAAAAGTGTAGGAAGCGTGTGAATATTTAATAGTTAATTCGATTTGTTATTCCCTTGTCTATCAGGCAATCTCGTGATTTTTAGATAGTGATACTGATACAACAAGAGAGCCAACTCAAGTTTCCATGCTAGAGTTAGTTGGAATAAAGTGTTGCAGTTGGAACATGGTAGTGCTAGATGAATGTCCCGTGGGGAAAAACTGAGTGCGAGCTTTTTTACAAGCCATACACCGTACCGATACCCGTCCAACTTCATCCAGCTCGAAGGTGAATGCAACTCCTCGACAATTTACAATTTTTGTTGTTTGTTGCTCTCTTCTGTACAGATATATCATGGCATGGCACATAGGGCAAGTATGGTAAGGTACAAACCCGGACGAGATAATTTCAACCGAATTTAGGAGCTTCAGCTCAACTTGCTACTTCAATTCTATGCAAATGTGTAACCTATTGCACTCTAGGCTGAACTGAACAAAACCTGTGGTGTTGTGCAAATATAATGATCGATGTATTTCAAGACTTTTCTCTGTGCCTGACTAAGAAAATATAATATTTTAATGGAAAACTAGGTACTTTGCTTTAGTAAAGTGAATTGAAATACCTCTTGCTTTTCCAAGTCAACTTTTCGAAGTTGTCTTCACTTTATGTGATCATCAGGATCATACAATTTCGATTTTCTTCCAATTTCTTACAGACTTATCTAAATCATGCAATTTCCCTTTTTTGGAGGAAAGCAGCATCTCAGACAGAAATATGGTAAAAGCTTTTGGATTTTGTATGCATGATCGACGACTTAAATTTACATTCAGAAGCTCAAAGTGGGTGCTTACATGATTCAATGTGCCTGATTATCCAGGTATGCTTTGAGCTTATTTGGTCTAATGTTGGGTTAGAAGTTAGCTAAACTACATTGAGTAAAACAACAACGATAAAAGGTCCAAGAGTTTACAAAACCGCAGAACGGGTTTTTTTTTGCCAATACAACAAAAAATGCCTTTTCATTCATTAAAATGCAGCTAGATCTCATATTCGTGTCCATAGCCTTTAGTGGAAGTGGAAGTTTTTTTTCATTCATTAGATTTGAAATAGCACCGAGATGATTTCCAAAGAATGTAATAACCTTTTATATTCTGCAAGAACGAAAGAGAGCGAGGCCCCTCATGCGGTTAGCTTTCTCTGAAATTCTCCTAGTCCAGTGTAAACCCATGGTATATAAAGCTTTTGAAAAACATGAGGACTGGAGGAAAAAAAGTTATTTCGCTTCAAAAGTCAACTTTGACAGAAAGAACGAAATACGAGACGAGTGAAAAAGGAAGAAAAGATGTTCTTTCATCAAAGAGTGGAAAAACGTGGGAAAATGTTTTGGATTTTCTACCAAAAAATGGAATTACCTTGCTCGATCTTGTTAAGCTTTTGTGAAATAAACGGATGGCCTTGTCTGTCTAGGCTTGGCATCATCTACCTTTTTAGTGAAAAGCTGAATGGTTTTGTGAGTCATAAATTCAAAAAGGATTACATACAAAATACCTGCATATTCATACGATTCAGTTTGTGTAAATTACTTCAAAACCAACTTTAGTACTAGTAGTTTACTAGCCAATTTATGCTATCTCGATAGAAATATACATTTTTGTTTTGCTAATGGATTACAGTACAAAATCATCTGTGTACTCTTAAAGTTTTGCATAACACACAGTGCTTTAAATAGCTTTTGGATTTGGAAGTTGGACAAATGTCGTAATCGGCTTGGCTTGACCTGATAAAATTCCTGTATTCAAAACCTTCACAAATTGCCCCTATTAGTATCACAAGCGATTAAGAGAGCTATTTTAATGTATTGTTTATCTAATTATGAAAATCAAGTGGGTCTCAACTAATATTTCTTTGAAATAACTGGAAAACAGCCAAAAAAGAATTATTCCGAAAAAAAACTTCCCCGTTCTCTTTTATGTCAATTGATACCCTTCTATTTCTCCTTTTCATTTTGTGAGTGTATTTATTTATACATCAATGTGTGGCAAAAACAGAACCGAAAGTTTCCTTTTGTGAAACTTTCCATTCAGATCAACTCATTTCAAATAAAAACGATTCTACTCTCTTGAGAAGCTATTTAGAATATTTCTGGAATCTCCTCAACACTGCTGCATCATCTTCATAATATTTTGAATGATAAACATTTTCAAAAATAAAAAAATTGTAGACAATGCTCCCTGATCTTCTGTAGAAGTAGAAGTCATGGTGTAGTCACTAATGGGTTCCCAGTTCATTGTGAAATTCTGTTGGAGCATGAAAGAGAGAAAGTTGTCCGTTCCGCACTTTTCTCTCCAGTCTTCTTTCTCTTTCCATGTAAATCCAATTAATGTTTTGTACAGCCGAAAACAACTTTATATCAACTCACCCGTATCGTTTCCCATGCTATCCTAAATATATCCAAGACAGGGTTTTTTCAAGGCTTTTGTACAAAAACAAAAACTCAAAAATTTTCCGGATGTTTTGCTGAAACTTGCGGTCTCCTCTATATGATTATGATTCAAGACACACAAAAAAAATTATGAAAATTAAGATATTATATTGCCTATTAGATACATTCATTCACAGTTTTCCTCTTTCAACTTCTCTGGACAGACAGAAATTCAAAAAGTGAAAATTCTCTTCTCATAAGCCCAGTATTTTTTTCCCTTGAGCGAAAAACAAAAGTTGGAAGTCAAAGGGGAAAAGTTGCGGATGAAAGTGACATCTGAGTTTAGGGAACGCAGAAACTTTTCAAATCTGTAATAATATAATTCGTGAAGGAAAGCTTGCTGTAGGTATAATATTACAGTTGTTCATGTCCATTTTCTAGTAAATATCTTTTTTCTTCGTAACTCTCTCCGTTAAAATTTAGCGCAATCAAGGATTTCAGATTGGAAATTGTTTTTGACAGTAATTTATTAAAATCCTATAAATCAAAACTATCCTAAAGGATGAGAGAAAGATAGCAATCTTACTTGTGGGATCATCCTAATTTTAAAAACTGTTTTAGGTAGAAAAAAGGCTTATTCGAGTGAGCTTGGTTCAACCGTTTTTAAATCTTCTTCCTTTCAATTTTCCAAAACAATAGAAAAATAACACAATAAAACGGAAAAGAAATCCCCTCTCATATTCCTTTATATTTATTCCACAAATACTTCCTCTTCAACATGATCGTGATCGATAAAGTCTAAAACTGTTACTCACGACCACAATCGCATTCTCTAGCTCTAATCACGGGTAGTGACGGAGGAAAATGACCATTTCTTCAGGAAACGGAACGGTTATTGATGAATTCCTCCAAGTTTCACCAACCATTAGACCGAGTGTAAACCCAAAGCTCCCTAATAGATTTTCAGATGAGTGAATCTAAAAATGTATCTTTAAGCTTGATATGCTGAGGAAAGTACTCCAATTTCCAAGTTGGTAAGGTAAGGTGAGTTGTTGTTGGAAAAAAATGAGGCTGAGAACCAGTGAGAAATAGGTTGAAATTGCCCGTTATTTACAAACGTTTACTATAAAAACCCTGCTGATAATGTGGATGAATTTGCTTTACATCTTCAGGAAAAAAATAGGGATAGAATGGAATCGCAGGACTTTGAGCCTGGAAGTGAGGTGAAGGCTTGAAATTTGGTACGGTTGTTCGTAATACTAATAAAATGGCGATATGTACCGATAAGAAATAACGAATGCAATGATCCGAATATTCTGAAGGCTATCCCAACATCTACATCTGCGTCTGAAGGTAAAGAAACCTGAAAATGTGTGTATCATCTAAACAAACACTTTTTCTTTTCTACGCTCATTCTGACGCAAGCAAGCATGGAAAACATGTCTTTTTATTATGGCAATGTGGAAAAATGAACGTACACATTCCGCCAGGCCATTTCTAACAAACAAAAAAATTCAATTCTATCTTGGAAAGGGGGATCATTTCGGAGAGGATGATGAGATGATCCGTGTCCATTTGAGGATGCAATTTAATGCAAGGCAAACAATAACAATTTTTGTGTACTTGCGTAAGCAATCAAAAGCTCGCTTATGTAAATAAGAACTTGGGCCGCAGGAGAGTTGTTTAAATGGGCATCGGTCGCCAGCGCCAGGACAGGAGATGTTATTACTTTCCAGAGTACATTTACAACAACAGTACACATGCTGATCATCTAACCATACCTCTGAGGTTTTTTCCAAGACGAGACGAATTTAATTTGTTGGAGAATTGTCAATGTCGTCATCGTCTCGTCCAATAAGTAAATAAGATAGCACGGAAGAAACAGAAAGAAGTGACGGTATATTATAATACGTATGCCATTGCTTATCTTCTGATCCTTCCTATGACTGAAACACCTTTACTATGGAGTCTCGAAGGTGATGAGATAAGGCAGTAGAAGGTGAAAGGCAACTAACTCTTCATTTATATAATTCCAAGCACGTTTGGTTTGAGAAACAACACTGATCCAGTCCAAATGTTAATAACATAATTGAAATGTTTTCTGCGTAAACCTGCTTTTCATTCAGCTTCAAAGTTCCAAATCCGACTTGACGTAAATGTCAAATAGAGGTAAACTGACACGCGACAAAAAGCGAAGGCATGTGACTGTATCATATCGTAATGCATTTTATAGCATATCTAGGCATGATAATTGACAGTCATCAGTATCTGTCTCTTCAGAAAGTCTAACACGACTAATCGACCACTGATAATCCCTAAATTATTCTGAAGAAAAACAAACTGTGAACATTTACCAAATTACGAATTAGGTGGGGGCTTCTAGCATGGTTATCCAGAAACCAACATTGCCACACACAAGAGTTGCAATTAAATCTTGTAAATTTTTTATGTTGACATGAACATTTATGTGGCAAACAAAAAGGGCAAAATCCGACTGACATAGGCTGGAGTAACGATACTAACGATCATTTTATGTACGTTAATATTTTGCCGGAAAACAATATTTTATGACAACTAATAAGGCTTTGGGAATTAATATTGTTTGCATCTAGTGACTTTAATGATCACAGCAATATCATAAAAACCTAATAATCATTTTTGAAAAGAAGAATTTACTTACCAAAGTTTTATAAAACTGGCCCGTTGACTCACCAATAAATTATTCACCATCACTAAACTGTCTTGCGTTGCCCCCAACTCGAAAGAAAAAAACAAGCAGCGTTTCATACCTTTTTTTAACAAATGTAAATGAGGTAGAACTGTATGCTCATTATAAACTCTCTTATATTGTTCTCTATCTAAATTAATAGCAATTAGTCGAAATTTTATTCCAGACTAAAAGACGCTTGTACGAAATCGGACGAGGTAGAAAACTTCGATTCCTTTCAGAGCTAGCATGCTCCTGCAACTAAACAGCCGCTTGAAGCTCACACGGCTATTTTACTATCTGCTTGTAGTTGGATCATGTGCCTGAGTTCTGGAAAAGCTCATGGTGAAAACAAAGTAAGTTATATTCTGTACTGGTCGTATACAGAATATGATCAGTCAATAGTTGTAAATCCGGTCCGTTACCAAATATACATCGCACTAACTTTGAAACTCCAGGAGTCTAATAAATTTGTATATCTTTGTCGGTTATATGGATTATTTTTAAATAGTCATAGTCTAAATTCTAAATGATCGACAAAATGTATAAAATGTCAAAGAATCTTTATTCCACCATTGAATTAAATGTGCAGATTTGATCCCTCATTTTTGTATATTTTTTGCTGAATTGCCCAAATTGCTTACTAGAAATAAATGAATCCATTTTCAGCGAGTCTACATGCGCGGAACAAGAACGCAGCCTTTTTAAGCCCAAGAAAATCTCTTTTTGAACAAAGTCCAAGGCAAATGCAACGGAAAACATATACATTGGGTAAATGCGTGTCAGAATGCTTGTAATGAATAGTAGTAATCACATCATTGTCGATTGTTTCAGAATCGGACTAACATTTTAGCGGGGTTATTTAATTACTATAAGTATAAGCAATAACAGATACGGGACCAATTAAATTTTTTTTCCTTAAATCCAGCTTGCAAGTCGATTGGTAATTTAGTATTATCATTTGTACAAACAATCATCAGCATTCAAATAATTAATAATGAGCGCACACATGCATTTAGTCGACGAGCTTTGATTTAAGCCATCATACTTCTTTACATTACACAAGGTGATCTTTTAATAGTCTTTAAAAAATGTCTAAAGATAACTATTCTGAAAATGTCTGAAAAACAAGGAATGCACAAGAACCATACCAGCTTCTGGTGAAATCGATGGGGCTGTCGGAGATGCTCAAACTATTCAAACCAAACCATGCTCAAACTAGTTCTGGTAAGCAGCGATAACGACGTAGCTGAAAGGGTTAATAACAGCGAAAGAGTTGTCCCCAGAATACTGCTGCCAAGTTCCATAGGCAGTCAACCAAAATAGCTCCTTGTGCATGAAATGTATTGCAACATGTTTGCATGAAAAGAGTCTGAAGAGACCTGTCGAATGAGATGTCACATACCATGTTCCATAAAAACGATTAAACCGCCGGCGCCCTTTGACAGTTAACGAATTTTAAAAAAAAAAATAGCAGTTTTCCTCATCTTTTCAAGGGCGGTCGAAAGAGCAAGCTATATGTTGCAATGAAATAAAATTTCAACGGCATCCTGCCGTTGACGGTTAAAAAACTTCCAAATTTTAAAGTAACAGCCGTAGTCAGTTTTTCAAGTTCTTTCGAATAAGCCCTTAAAAGCCATATTATGTGCAATGCAAAAAAATTTTCAACCAATTCTGAAAAATATAGGTGTCGTCCCCAGTACGCCGGGAGGCTTTGTTCCAAATTTGAGGTCAATCGGTGACCTCGTTTGACAGTTATCATCCACAGACACACAGACATGCCAATTGAAATCAATACTCCGCTGATGACGTCAGCTACGTAATAAGCGCTGTTTTTCTGAAAGTTGCAGAACTGCCGGTGAAAGTGAAGC
>JAHZMX010006713.1:1359-11457 GCA_027743895.1 Seira musarum | reverse complement strand
GGTTCAGGGAGGGACTGTGATACTCTCAGGTCTTATACACCTCATATAATCTTAATTATCTTTCGCAGCGTCCTTCGGACGCTGCTCAGATAATTACCAATTAATATTTCGGTATACTCGACCATCGAGTATCACAGTGTATATTGTAGAGTTCCAAAGAAATTAACAGAAAAGAAAGCAAGGATGTACCATGTATGTATAGTTGAATAATTTTATTTCACATCAAAACTTATGCAGATTTGATAACATTGTAATAATTTTAAAGTAACAATAATGGAAAGCCATAATTTACTTAAATGTATTTAATACTCCCTTCATAAATTCAGTATCATTAATAATTGGTCTTTTATAAAAAGATGCGAATACTCGCGATTTTGAAGACCATCCCGCAGCTTTGTAAATGTTATCAACGCTAATACCTTGGACAGAAGCTTTGGATACTGATGCATGGCGAAAGCTGTGTGAAGAAAATACCAACGTATCAATACCCGATAACTGTAATACAGATTTCATCCATTTGCTTAATGTTTGAACGCCTACCGCCTTGTAGGGCTTTCTATTACTAACAAACAAATTTTCGCTATTGCATATGTCTGCTGTTCGATTTAAGTATACCCGTAAACATTCATAAACACATAGCTTGGGATTTTGAAACTTTTCAAACTTCATGGAGAGCAAATCTCCAGGTTTACTTGTTTTCAGTCTACTTAACACAAGTATTTCAACACGTTCAGAAGAACGAAAAAAGATTTTATTACGTCGTATTTTTGATAAAGTTTGTACCCTTTGACCTGAACATAGAGCAAGGAGAGACACTAATTTTTTAGATAAGTTATCTACTGAAAGAATTTCATTGTGCTCCCAGTTGTCAAAGAAAGTAAGAACTTTATCTACGTCCCATATATAACTGTACTTAGAACAGGGAGGGCGTAAACGGCTAATTCCCTTCATGAAACGTGACACCATTGGATGGCTACCTACACATTGGTTTTCTATTTTCCCTACATACAACGACAAGGCCGATCGAGCTGTGTTTATAGAGGAGTAACCACTCCCATTCTTATAAAGATTAAACAAAAACTCTAAAATGTGATCTATAGAAACGGATTTGGTAATATGAGCTATTTTAAAACTATCCCATAGCTTGAAAATTGTGCAATACTGTCGCCACGTTGACTCGGCGCACGAAGCTTCTAAAACTTTCAGCACTCCTTCTGAGACCTCCAAGCCTTGCCTGAAACAACTGCTGCTTGAAGAGTTATTGATTTTGACATTGGGTGTGGCTCTATCCTGTATGGGAACACAAGGGAAAATTCGTTAGGATTGAAAGACAAAATTTTTGAAATAATTATTTTAGTCAACACAGGATACCACGGTTGTGCCTGCCACTTCGGAAATACAAGAATGCCTTCACAACCATCAGAAAGAATTTTTGATAAAACTTTTCCCAAAAGCGAAAACGGAGGAAAAGCATAAAAGCCATTTTCCCATTGAATACTAAAAGCATCTACATAAGTTGAATCTACGTCGTAAACCCAAGAACAAAATCTTTCGCATTTTTTTGTTGCTGCGGACGCAAACAAATCTATTGTCGGCTTGTAAAATTCTGTGACTATTGTTTTAAAAGTGTTTTGATCTAACTCAAAATCATTTTTATCACGGGTCATCCGTGAGGCCGTGTCAGCACGAACATTTTCTTTGCTAGGGATGTACGATGCTATCAGATTAATATTACGATCCTCTGCCCATTGCCAAAGACATTTTGCTTCAGCTAAGCACTTGACGGATCGACAACCGCCTTGGCGATTTATATATGACAGCGCAGTTGTGTTATCTACTTTAATTAAAATAGTGCAATTTGATTGATTGTTGAATATGGCTTTTAAAGAATTAGTAACTGCCTTCAATTCTAATACATTTATATGGTTATTTAGTTCCGCAACAGACCAATATCCCCTTGCAGTTAACCCATTTGAGTAAGAACCCCAACCAGATAACGACGCATCTGTCTCAACCATGAAGTCAAAACTTTTACCAATAATATTAGTCAGTGCCCTGTCTATGTGGTCCCTCCACCAGATCAGCTCTTTCTTCGAGTAAGGGTCAATCGTAACTACTCCCGAGTAAGTTCCTGATTGTAATAATCCTCTATACTTGTTAATTTCAAGTGCTCTAGTATTAATCATGCCATATGACACCGCTGGAGTAGCGGAAACTAACGTTCCAATTAACTTAGCAAAATCTAAAATTGACATTTGATTTCTATTCAAAGCATAGTTTACCTTATCACGTATCAGAGTTCGTTTTGCATTTGGAAGACTCATTGTCATTTTGGTAGTATCATATATGAACCCAAGATACTCGATTGTCTGACATGGTATCAGTTCAGACTTTTTGTCATTTATTTTAAAACCTAAGGACAATAACAATGAATTAGTCTTTTCTACATTTTCTCTGCAATTTTCGCTTGAAGAGCCTATTAAAAGTAGGTCATCTAAATATATGTTTGATAAATAACCTTTACCTCTCAAACACGCTACAACCGGCCGCATAATTTTTGTGAAAATTCTGGGGGCTGTACTTAATCCCATTGGAAGGCAGGTGTATTCAAATAAACAGTTATTGAAAACAAAGCGTAAGTACTTTCTATCATTTTTGTGTACCGGTACCAGATAATACGCGTCCTCAAGATCAATTTTAGCTAACCATGCGGATTTGAATATTGTTTGTTGTACAGTACGGAAGTCTTCAAGTTTAAAATGAGGACATTTGACAAACTTATTTAAACCTTTTAAGTTAAGAATGAATCTAGCACTACCATCTTTTTTCGGAACAGTGAAAACGGGAGATAGAAATTGACCTGGAGTTGGGGTTACTTGTTTTACAGCACCTATACTTATTAATTTGTCTATTGCCCTTACACACTTATCTTTTTCACACTCAGACCACTGCTGTTCTTTTGGAAACGAATACTGTACTGGTTTATTGATAAATGGAATACGATAGCCCGAAATGGCTTGAAGTACTTCGGTGTCCGTCGTGATATCACACCACTTGTCAAAATTAAGTTTCAGTGATCCAGCTACCTTGTTCGGATGGGATGATTTTGTTAACGTCGACTCGGACCGGGCTTGCTTGGGAAGCTCACATTGCGGTTTTGTGGCATCCGAAACTGTCCGTAGTTTGTTTGGTTTTGCTGTTGGCCTCCCTTCTGTGGGAAAGGAGGCTTTTGGAAGTTTAAAGAAGGTCTTGGCTTGTATGGTTGATATCTAGAACTTCTTGGGATGAATGTCGTCTGTGGCTTCATTACATTAGCTGCGCTCTTTGAAGCTTTAAGTTGCTCTAAAACGTTGTCACCAAATAGCCATTCACTCTCGCTATTCTTGCTTGTAGAGAGAGTGGAAAATTCTCTATGATGAGTTTTGAGATCAGCACGGCGTTTTGAGCTTAACTCCTGTGTTGCAAGTCCTAAAACTCCTCCGATATCCATGACCATTTTTAGCACATCCTGGCCAAATTGAGTTGGCAATTGCTTTCCTTCGGAAAAAATCTTGTCCGCTAATCGACTTGTGGCGACCATGGCTTGTGAAATGTACATTTGCTGTTGTTGATGGCTTAGATCAGCATGTCGAGCTTTTGGTTTTAGTTGCGGCCAAATTTCAGCATTTACTCGTGGGACGCCAACGGACCTACAGTTATCTGGCGCTTTTAGCTCATCCTTCCACTTTTCGATCTTATCTTTTCCAGGGCGGTTGACAACCATTTGTAGAAATGACTTAGACACTGGGTCTGAAAGCTTCGCTCCATATTCACTAACTGGTTGCGATTGACTCAGAATGTCCAACATTTCGGAGTCGCCAGAGTCATCAACTGTCGCTGGCTCAATAGAGTCCGCACCTTTGCACATAAAAAATTTAGTAAAATATAATGCACGCGTGCATTAATAATTCAAGCTTATTGTTAGTGGAAAGTACCGATAAACTGCGTCAAAAGATCAACTCCTGATTCTTCATTATCGTCCACCTCTTCTGACTCATCTATCAGTGAACCATTATCAGTATCACGTTGAAGGAAGCATGACAAACTCTCTAGGATAGCTGGGACATCCTTCAAAGCTTTTAAAGCGGCTGCATGATCTTTCATTGTTTTGCTCAAGTTCTCAACTTGTTCATGAAGTGATAACGACACATCGTCCTTCGGACTGTCCGTATTATTTGACTGAACCTCATCCTCATTTGACGGGATTTCATTGTCACTATAAGTGAAATAACGACTTATCTAAAATGTATTTATATACATACTCTCACTGGCCAACTCGCAAATTGTGCCACGGTTAGATTTTATTTAAGTAATTTTTAGGAAAATTTAGGGTTGACGCGTCAGAGCCCAATCCTCCTTACATTAGAACCAAAATACCATAATGTACTTACCCCTTGACGTTCCGTACGGTTTTCTTGCCTCCGGGTGCCATTCTGATTGAAGTCCACCGTAGCACTTAATTTTTTGTCAATTTTAACTTCTATTATAATAGAATTTTAAACTATCAATATTGAGGATGTTGTGATCACGGTCGCGTCCAAAAGAAATATGAGGAGTTTTCCGGATGATCAGGCGGAGTAGAGGAAGAGAAAGGGGATTTTTATTTTTCCCGCTTTGCTCTTTGGAGAGGACGTGATCAATGGTAGCTATCCTAGGAATAACTACAATATACACTGTGATACTCGATGGTCGAGTATACCGAAATATTTAATTCACTTCCACTCTATTTCTCCTTCGCCCATGTGTGCGAGTGGCAATTCGCAATCACGAAACCATTTTTCTTGGATGTTGCTACAGCTTCACCCATGCTCGAGTCTGCTTTGGTTTCGTTTTGTTCTTCCATTACGCTCATGTGTTTGTTCGTAATATATTCGTTTCTTCCTCTGAGTCGTGGAAAAAAAAATTATGTCCTTCTTCGCCTCAGTCAGTCTCCTACACAAATGTGCATGATTTTTTGTTATGTTTGCCCAAGTTTTTGTCCTACCGACCGATGGGATATTATGAGACATGCATATAAACTCGATTCTCGCATGCATCCGTTTCTTGTGGCCGTGGCTTCACTATGGAGCTGTGTTGTGTGCTCCACAAAAACAACTTTGTCCTTGCTCTCCATTCATTACTCCTCGCCGAGCAGTCATGGATTCCTAGAGCTAAAAACTATGTGAAATTGTGTTGTAAATGGGAAAAAGATGAGAGGCAGCAGGAATGAAATATGGGAATTTCGACAGGAAAGTAGAAAGATTCCGGTAGCGGAGGAAATAGCTCAAGGCGCGTATGAAAAAAAAAACTTTTTAATGGAGCCATATCACTGCTCTATCTCCATCTATTCTTCTTTTTCTGTGCATTTTTCTTTGTCATCGAGCATCATCTCGAAGATCCGAAGATAAGAAAGAAAGAGAGAGAGAGAAAAAAAATCCTCTTTTTCTATTAGTAATGCTTCAGGAAAATTGGAGGAACAACGGTTCCACACACACCATGATGCCATGCCACATCACAACATCAGTAGCTCATTGTTTCCTTCACAATATCTTCCCTGAAGGATTCCAAATTCTTCGTTCCGACAACTACTTTTCCCATACCCCGGTTACGTTTTTCATCACGAATGACATTTGTAATTCAATTTGTCTCATGCTGCGTCAATGTACTTTAGCAATGAACAACATTTGTTGGGCGGACGAACATAAAATGCAATATTAACGGAGCCATTGCCATTCTCGATATTTTATATTCCGATCCATGAATCTTGTATACGCAATAATCGTTTCATTGTCATTATTATTGAAGGTAGCAATTCAATATTGTATCGTCGTAGTAGGTATTCTATGTTTGTAGCTCAAAAATTCACTTGTAAGTTAATGTAAGAACAATTTAGAAAGAATTTAGAGCACCTCGCAATCTCGCATGTGAAAGTTAGCTTTGTCTCCAATAAGTACTTTGCTGCAAACTGTGTCTTTAAGCGTATCCGTGTTGGTGACTGAAAGAAATTGTTCTGACTTCATGTTCAATGCCCCTAATTGGACGCAGTCTTCCGGAAATGAGAATGAAAAGACGATTTTGTTTCGCATGTACTACACTCTAGTCATGGCTTCACTACAACGTTGTGAAAGGACTATGTAATTTCTCCGGTAGATAATCAAATTAGTAATGCAACTTCCGTGACAGGAATCAATTCTTTTCGATGATGCTTTTGAAAGCATATCGAGCTTTGTTCATCGATTCAATGCGTTTTTCTACAAAATTAATATTTAGACCCTTGCTTTGATCAGCCCTTTTCACTTCGTCATCTGACAGTAATCCTTGAAGCATTCACCATAACCGTCATGATAATCCAACCTTGGATTTTAAAACTAGCTTTAGATTGAAGCTTTTCATCAGTTTTTAACATTTGTATACTGAACGAACGGTTTCGTCAATTTCTAAACTTTTATAATTATCCTTCATTTCCTCGCTATTCTCACCCTGATTTTGTTAGTTAAAATAGATTGAGTAAAGTGAAAAGTCTTTGCTGAACTTTTTGTTTGACGAATTTATAATGAAATATGCTTATGGAAATTCAATGAGAATAACACTCCGACCTCATTTCGTTTTTGAACATTAAAGAAAGGAATTAAGTATTCAGTTCAAACAGAAAATAAATTTACTTAATTGAATGGCAGGTGGAATTTTGTGAAAAGCAAATGTCAAGTTGGTTTAGTTCTTTGTTACCAGTTCCAAGAACAAAGACAAGTCTCTTCTGCCAATAGTAGAAACGGGGAACAATTGTGTTTTTGTTTTTGAACAGGTACTCTCTATGCAATAATGCGAGCAGGTGTGCATCATTAAAAGTGATGACACTGACAGATTTGTAAACTGTAACAAGGGAGAAAAGTGCGTTTTTATGCCAGTCTTTAAGTATATATCAAAGTTCAAAACATCCCAAGTTAAGCTTCGATGATTTTTTAGTCTGTTTGGCTTTAATCGAAACTGACAAGATCCCACCGACTTTATTCAAGTTAAGCTGCTTGTCACTCTTAAGCCTCCATGTTTGGACTTTGACTCATTTTTCTCCAAGCTATATTCTCAACTTTCCCCATTTATGGAGATACCAAATGAAAAATCATGTTTCTAATAAAGTAGAACTTTACTATTTACATCAACTGCCATTATGCTCACTAAGCTGCCCGAGGAAAAGCTTTCCCTCAGATGCTAGAAATCACACAAAAAGCTTCCAACTAGGTCATCTTTTTAGTTTCATTGTAAACAAGTATTAATGTAGATAGAAGATGGGATCCACATGTACACCATTAATCACATTTTATTTTCTGTGATCTCCTCTTTGTTTGCTACTACCACTATTACAACTATCTTTGAAAAAAAAACTTTTCCTCATCATCCGGCGGACTACTTCCAAGAGCAAACAACTGACTACTTACTAAACGACCATGCACACTCCTTTTGCACACCGACATCACGTCCTTGTGAAAAAAGTGAAAAACGTGCAAAATTGAGAACCAAGGAAAAGGCATATGATTAGATTGGATCAAATGATGATGATGGTAGTGATATTGAAACTCTTGTCCTAAATGAAAGAAAATCAAAGCTTTATTTTTATCGTTAACTGTGTATATTTATGTGCATTACCTTCCCTTTCACTACCAAGAGAAAAGACAGATACTGCTTTTCCTTACATCTCATTATCATAGCTTTATTACTGTATGGAAGGAATAAAACAGAATGGGAGAACGAAAGGCTATTCTGATCCGGCAAGACAAGCAGCCAGAGTTCCATAATAATAATAATGCATGTTTCCAAAACCGTTTACGAAGAGCATAACATATCATCGTCAGCAGAATTCGTAGCCGTAGCCTTTCTCGGGTAGGCAATTTCAATGTTTTTAATGCACGGTTGTCTCTGGAGCCAGGAAAGAAAATCCTGGACAGGGGGATTTACTATGTCTTTTCATGAGTGTGCAATACTGAGAGTACAAGAGTATGGGAAATGGAAAGGGGCGACGTGCAAAGCACTATCCACTTGAAAGACATACAAGTGCTGCTCCGTTCGCTGCTGCTTTGATGTCGCTCTTTGATGGACTTCTGCAAAGAGCAGCAGTAAGCAAAAAGCAAAGCATAATATGCAGCAGCAGCAGCAGTAACACTACCATACCACCATCCGAGAGGAAAAAAATATGAAGCATAAAAAGAGGGAATCTCTGTGTTTCCAGGCTCGAATTCACGTCCAGTGCAAAGTTTTCTTCATGGATATTAAATATTATGGTTTCGTTACTTCACTCATTCGAGGAATCGGAGAGCTGTATATGCATTTTGTTCGGGGGTCTGATTAGATTCGTCGCCGAAGTCGTATCGATCCCATGACGTCATCATCCTTCCCTTTTTTTCCTTTGCTATTCACATTCACTCCTTGGCCTGGCCTGGCTTTATTCATTCGTATTTTTTTTCCTGTGGAGCCATTGTGCACACATTCTATCTCTTGAGCTGAAAGTCTTGGGTAAAAGCATAAGCAAGCCAGGGCGCAGAATAGGTGGTTGAAAATTTCCAACTCCAGAGCATTTTTACATCCACAAGCGCACTTTCACCCAAGTTCTGGCTTTTAGTCTGACATTTTCGGGTGTGGATAGTTGAACACCGCCTTTCCGGACGGAGAGTAAGACATAGACTTCTTTACACACGCAAAATATTATGTTTTACTTGTAACGTTTCAAGGTGGTGATACAGTGACTAAAAATAAAAAGTTAATCTCGGCTAAAACTAAACTGACTCTAATACGAATCCAATGTTTCCAAAAAATACAGCAAAATAATATTTAAGCTTGATAAGTTTGTGCTTTGAATATTTCACTGATAAATAATTATAAGAAAAAATCACCAAAAAATATATTTCTCATTAAGAGTGCTTCACGCTTTCCTCTCCACGAATGTGGTCGCCTGATCTTTCATAAAACTTTAGTATAGTGAGTTTCGTTTCACGTAGAGTGACAGGATGGTCACTGAGAGCTCGCAATCGGTAAGAAAATTTTTAAACCCTCTTGAAATTCTTCCATAGAGAAAGCTATTTTCTACATTTGAAAAATTATTTTCACAACTACAACACATTCGATTTGCTAAAATTCCCGAAATGAATCATTAGGCAAAAATTCTCGACTTTTTTTAAATTGTTTTTTTCTTGTTAAAAATAAACTCATTTTAAATGCATCACTTTTAGTAAAAAAAAAGTGTTGCTATTGATGGTTGATGTTGGTTCTCGGTTGTTCGTTCGGTCGTGCAAAGCACAATCTCCAATGCAAACGAGCAAAAACCTTGACTTAAGTACTTACTTCCGTTTATGCATGTTTGCCGTTCAAGACTTACTTATCTCTTTGTAGGGAAATGCCATTAGTAAACCAAAAAGTAGCTTTTGCTCTAGGAAATAAAAAAAGGATATCCATTTTGGCAACTGGGCATGCATGCGATTGCTAGCCAAACAAAAAGCTTTTGAACGCTGCCCTATCAACCAAAGTAAGCAGGCAAGGATATTATTTTTTTAAGCGAGCTATGCCAGCTAAAGCTATTCCATTCCAAAGTTTATGATACGAGAAACAGTCTGGTCTGATCTGGCTTTTGAGTTTTAGTTGTAATAGAAGTAGTAGTTACTTGCATTGGCAAGGGGGTAATAGGTAAGCGATATGGTTAGCTTGAAATGGCGAGTAAGAAAAAGTCAGGCTAGAAAAACTAACAACAATAACATCCAAGTGCACCCATCATTTATTCCGCTTTTCTTGGGTTACATACAAAAAGTCTTAAAAAATATTATGGTCGTATTATTATTAGTCCATGTGTATTATGGTAAAAGACTAAACAAAAAGGATCGAGTGAGCGGGCAATACTGTAAAAACTGCTGCAAAACTTTCTCTGCATTGTATCGATCGCCACTTTAGCTTAGCTAACTTTACCACAATCATCCTAAAAAACCAGGCAGATATATATGAACGGAGAAAAAGAAGTAAGTAAGGAAGCATGAAAGAAAGCTATGCATGTTCACTTTTTTCTCTACTCCTCTTCGTAAAACTAAACGAGGGAGGTAGGAA
>JAHZMX010006712.1:0-14125 GCA_027743895.1 Seira musarum | reverse complement strand
CAGTGCGACCTCCAGCAGCCATCCCACCCCCTCCAGCACCCGTCATGAGTCCTTCAGGGCGGTAGCTGTAGTTGAGGTGATACTGTATAGTTGACACTCGCACAGGAGGAATACTTTCTGGTGAGTTTTGCTGACATTGAAGGTGCCTTCAACAAAGCCAGGTTTAAAGAACTAAGCCGTGGCATTACACGGCTGGGAGTTCCAAAACTCTACGTTCCGGATGTCCAAAGGGCGGGGTTCTCTCACCGTTCCTGTGGAACTGTCTGGTGGATGAGCTCCTTGAGAGGTTAAAGAGAGAATGTGCTCAGGCACATTCCCAAGATTACGCAGATGATGTTGCCGTGGGACAGGGGATTTGATCTCTCGACCATATGCTCTCTTCGACAAAAAGCTCTAAATGTGTTGAGCGGTTGGTGCGACGATGTCGGACTAACCATCTACCCCCAGAAGACAATGACGTCGAAATAATTTTACATTCCACAACTCGACAACTGAGAGAAGGCAAGTTTGACATTGTAGCATTTTTGAACGATGAAAACAGAAAACAACCTACAATTACGTTCAAAATATTTACCAGATTGACCAAGGTAAACTTGGGCAAAAGACTAAATTCTTACTTTGGACTTTTTTGAGAATTGAGAATTTTGAGTTTACTCAACCGCAGACTAAATTTCGAATCTTCTGCAAGCTTGCTACCAGATATAAGTGAAGATGAAAATGATGAACAAGTTCAAAGGGGAAATGAGCATGACGAGCGAGAATCTGGAACCGACTTTGTGCCAGGACTACCGTCATCTCCTCCTCCTGCAATATCATTTAATCCGATTCCATCAACATCAAATGGAGCGGACAATATTACGGAAGAAGGGCCACAAATTAATGAAAGCTTTTATGAAATGAGCTTGAACGAAAATATAGTGTTGGTATATAGACAAGAGAGGAGTTCTTGGGAGTGAATAAAAATCAAGGGCTGACGCTACAATTTTCAAGGCAATATCCGAATTACGGCTTTAGATACCGTTTTGATGGTAAGAAAGGCCAAAGGATTGTTTTAAATGTGACTGAGAGTCAGGATCACTACTTTTCAATGCCTAGTGATGTTGCTACCATACTGGGGTTTGATAAAACTGACTTTGAGTCTGGCCGACATCTTGCTTCAGGCTATGTGGACGAAGAAAGATACAAAGCAATACCAAACTACACAAAGTTCTGGTTTTCGTCAAACGTGTGGAAACGCCATTTAATAAATCTTGACCAACAGCTTCCATCTAGTGACGCAGAAACAATTTTGAGAAGTATAACAAGACAACTTCGAGAAAATGGTTATGGGGTAGGTGGCGTAATCGATATTTTAGATAAAAGCCGGCCAACAATAACATTGAAAATATTTGACCGACTTACAAAAATCAACTTGGGAAGACGAATCAATACCTTTTTTGGATTGCCTGAAAATTTTGAATTTGTTCAAAAAAAAGAAGAAATCATCAAATTCAAGATGCAAACAGAGCGGAAGAACAAGAAGGTGGAACCACACTTGTTCCTGATCCTCCAAGTTCGCCCCCACCAAATCCAACCTCAAGTCCTCCACAAATCAAGCTCGTCAAACATTATTGACAATGGTAAAGAAAGGCAACAGAGTCCAACGTCATCAACTCCTCAACCGTCGTCATCAGTACCAATTCCACCATCAATTCCCGTGCAGCCCACAAATCCATCCACCATCACCCCGACGACTACAGTTTCAACTTCAACAGAATCCATCCCATCAACATACATTACTTCCATCTTTGCCAGATCCTAGCATAAACAATGCAGGGGATAATTAAACCAAACAAAACAAGGCAATTTATTCAGTAAAACCATTTGTTCCAGAAGACGAGGAAAAAATCATTCAGCATCACCACAATATTCATGTACCTAAGCGTGTGCGTTGCTATGATCTAAACAAAATTTTCATTACAACAAATATCGTTGAGGTTCAATGCTATGTATTCACTGCACTGCCTTTATTACAATTATTAGATCGTAATGAAAACGTTGAAAAAGAGCATTATTACCATAACATACCAGAGATTAGATTCATCTCAATCAGTTCTGTTGGACGACGCTGGTATGAAAGTAGCCTGTAGAGAAGATAGTGTAACAGTAGCAGTTTTACATTTTCGTCAACGTTTGCCATGAGGGACGTGGTTTGTTCAAAAGATATTTGTTACCTCGACAATATGCAATCTACATCAAAATCAGAAGGTGAACTGATTGGAGGCGGTGGCGCCAATCAGATAAATAGCATGAATTCAGATTATTTACTTCCATTTACTTCCACTCACTGCAAAGACGTCGTTAAATGACGTAGCAAAACGTAAAAAGCGGAAATTTAGAAAACCAAAGAGAAGGTTATTTAATGGACAAAGCAAATCAGTGTCCAGTCGTAAAACGTCAAAGAAGAAGAAGACAACTCGGAAAAAATCTTCCGGATTAAAAGTTAAAAAGCGCAAGGTTAAAACATCTGGAAAAAAGAATAAAATCAAAGGAGTAATCATGGAGCAAAATGCACATTTTTCAGGATCTAAACCATCTTTCAATTCATCACTTGACTGCTTAAGTCTCTATCCAACAGACGTCAGTTACCTATCTACACATTATCAACCCATATATTCTACTTACAGTCTTAGCAGACTCACGTCCCTCTAGAGCTTTACTGTCAATAAGATAATCTTCACTATTTAGATCTCAACAACAGTCTTCTGTATTTACGAGTGAAAATATTAAAGGGAATGGCAAATTTATCTACTGGTGCTTGAGTGGCTCCATCGAATCTTTCTGTCATCTTTATTTGATAGTGTGGACTTGTTGATTAACGGTTATTTAGTTAGCAATTCCAATACATTGTATAGCTACCAGTCATTTATTCAAAAAGCATTCGGATATGGACGAAACGCCAAGGAAAACCTTCTTTCAATGGAATTTTACTATCCTGACTCTGATCCTGATAATTTTTCTGCTGGATCTAATACGGGTTTTGACAAAAGGAAAATAATTGCGGCGGGAAGCAAAAGCTTTGAGTTGATTTGCAAACCCGCAATTAATCTTTTTAATCAAAATCGACTAATTCTACCTAACAACGACTTACGATTACGACTTCGTCGTAGTGTAGATCGATTTGCGCTGGATGGAAAGGAGCTGGCTGCAACTGAAACGTTTGACTATTCCTTAGAGTTTGAAGAGTGCATTTTTTATCTTAAAAAAGCAAATGTGATTCCTCAAATTTTTAGTCATCACGAGTAGCAACTTTTTAGCGGACAAAAAGCATTGTATCCCGTTCGGGACTCTGATATTAAAGCATTTTCCATATCCGCTGGAAGCATTTCTTACGTTTCAGAAGCTCTACTCAATTCATCCATACCAGAGTATTTAGTTTTGGGCTTGGTATGTTCTACAGCATTTAGCGGTCTTTTACACAAGTGTGCTTTCAACTTTCAAGATTTTGGTCTAAATTCAGTTACTGTAAAGATTGATAACGAATTGGCAATCTTTCGTACTATTGACATTGACGTTACGGAAGGAAAAACGCTGTTGGGTTATTCAACATTGTTTCATATTGTTAATAATCTTGAAATCGGAAACGGTATTAATCGTGAGCAAAAGGAATGTTTTTTCTTTGCTTCAATTTAAAAAACTCAAACTCGGGGGCTTGGTTTTCTCCTTATCGCGACGGTTCTATTACCATCGAACTCAAATTCAAAAACGCACTTACCGCTTCAGTTCATGTTATTGTGTTTGCTCAAACCCAGAGAGTAATAACTATTGATGGTCACGGTGCCGTCGGGTTAAACGTAGATAAAAAGAGTCATGGATAACTATAGAATAGAGGCCTATCTGTCAAAATTGTTTTCTAACGTAAAGCACCTTCAGTGGTATGTTATAAGTAAAGATGTTTTACCTTCAATTACTTTTTGTAAACGCATAACTATTCTGATCGTAAATTGCAACCTGCACTGGGTTGCTTGTTACCTAAGAAAACTACGACAGGGAACATTACTATACTGCTTTAAAAGTGTTGGTCGTCCTCCAAATTATTATATTTTTTTCTAATTATTGTAATGTTGTAAATATTAATCACAAGGTATTTTAGTCAAAGACATCCGACAGCTGTGCAAAGTTTTGTCGTTTTGTAATATATTATTTAAATAACGGGTTTTGTGTAAAAAAAGTTGTTGGTTTTTTTCAGTAATAGTCCGTTTATAAATGAAGAACAAAAACTCTTTTTATAACCTTACAATTAAGCTAAAGCTTTACCTTTAGTAATTTTAATATAAATAAAACTTGTGCGGAAATAAGGTGTAAATAAAAATGTTACAAAAAATAAATCAGAACGGCAATTATTTGTCAATACTTCACATTATGCATTCAGGCACACAACATGATAAATTTTTTTAAATAAATTATTATAACCATGCATCAGTTAGTAATAGCTCATACTTCTCCGTCTCTACCAAACCATCTTTGAATTACCATACTCGCTTTTACCAGAATAACTCATTCACTTGTCATTTTTCTCATTCCACTTTGGCTCATAGTCATGATAATGAATTTTCATTCTGTAGTAATTAAAAATCGACAAACGCCTTGCATTAGAATTGAAATGACTTGATGCGACCTTTTCCTCTCTTTCCATGCCTCACCAACATTTTTAATATGGCCAGCATCTGCTCTTATCTCGTCTTCCACTCTGACTAATGACTAATCATGAATCATTCACTCGTTCTTTTCATTCATTCGAAAGTCCCATCCTAAGTCGATGCGTTCCCCTATTTCTTACCACTACTTGCGTCTCTATATACTTGTTCCTATTTTTATTCCCCTTCCATTCAGAAATACCTCATCTATAATTGCTATTGCATTTTTTTGCAGGCGTGGACAGTTTCTATTCGTGCTATGTTTCCAGATTTTACAAGTTCCTGTCTTAAGCATAGTCTACTATAATTTATATTTTATATATTGCAAAATTTATAAAACACAACCCAGATTTTACTGCTATATAAACCTTGCAATGTGCGTGTGTATCATATCACGCTTTTATTTTTTATGTTTATTCGATCAGATGGGCAAAACTTCTTTGTAATTGACAGTAGCAATTATATATAGAGTCTCTCAATAATATAGTCTCTCTATAATTGCTAATTTAAAATTCCCGCCGGGGTGCAATTATTCGGAAGTTACACTGTAATTTATCTGTTTTAGCTACAAGTGCCTGTTCTGTGCCATACTTTCTACGAAAACCAAACTCATACTTGGATATAAAAAACTAAAAGGATTTTTTACGTCAAAGTTAAATCAGGCTTGAACAGGAGCTTAGCACAAAAAGGGACAACCTTCTTAAAAGCTTGCTGGACTGAGACTGTGTAGGTATGATGCTGTGATTAAAAGTTAAAGATTCATTGCTGTAGAATCATTAAGTGATAATGATTTTATATTTATTGGCATATAGAACATTGGCGAGCGGCTGCAGCTATGGTTGTGGCTGGATTTTCCAGCACGTGGGAAACCGCAAATTATCCCTTGTTTCCCTACTAATTATGCTTACAACGACAGCGTGCCCGATTTGGGAAAGGTACTAAACACAGTTAACTAAATTTCTTACACTAACGTTCAGTACAGACGGTGTTCCAATTGGCGAAAGCAGCAGGTTGTGTATGCGGCCAATCTTTTCTAAAGTTGATTAAGCTGAAAGCATGGAGCCTTCTTTATGTACGGTATTTTGTGGTGATTCTAAACCAAAGTTGGTCGGTGAGTTCCTCTTGCCATTGGTAAACGTAATGACATTACTATTACGAAACGGTATAAACAATAGTAACATATATTCAGCAAATGTTAATTGCTTTATTGTCTCTACACACAGCTTTGTATGAAGAATCAAAGGTCATATATCGCTCTAGCAAACGATGTTTTGACGAAGGAGAATGGGACAAAAGGATGTTCTTTGAAGTCAGGCTTATACGTTAAGAATTGATGAGGCTTGTAGACAAAGATTAGACTCATAAACATATTAGAGATTCTCCGGTTTTAAATATTGGCATCGTAACTCCATTTTTATTAGATTGTATGAATGTAGTGAGATTAGAAGTGATGTAGGAGTTAATTTTGTTGTGGCTAGGACGTCCCTTAAATGTTTGTCAGTAATCAAAACTTGTAAAGAAGTAATCCGAGAGACTACTGCTGCTAGGCAAACATTTCCAATTTGCGATAAAGTGTACTTTATTCTAGTCCCATTGTTCATCACGGCCTTTTGTATGATAGTAAATACAAACATTTTATGTATCTTCATTGTGCGTTAAAAATTTTACTAACTGACAAAGCAAAAGTATTATTACGTTGCTGACGTCAGTAGCGGAGTATTGATTTCGATTGGGTATTGTGTGTTTGTGTCTCTGTTTGTCTCTTTGTCTGTCTGTCTGTCTAGATGATAACTTTCGAAAGAGGTCATCGACTGACCTCAAATTTGGAACAAAGCTTCCTGGGGCACTGGGGAAGGCACCTATTACTTTACAGCAAAATCGGTTAAGTAACAACGGCAGGGTCAAAGGTTGAATTTTTGCTAAATTACGCATATTGTTTTTTAGAGCTCATTCGAAAGAGCTTGAAAAACTGAGTAAGGCTGTTGTTACTGTAAATTTTTCAAATTTTTAAACCGTCAACGGCAGGAAGCCGTTGAAATTTTTTTTCATTGCAACATATGGCTTGAAAGCCTTCAAAATGCTGAGTATAACTGCTTATTTTATTTTTTGAAATTCGTTAACCGTCAACGGCCACGGACGGTTAAATTGTTTTTTATTGGAATATGGCGTGTAACATCTCATTCGACAGGTCTCTTCAAGCTCTTGTCATTCAAACATGTTGTGTAATGCTTTTCATGCGCAAAATTCGTGGGTTCAAGTGCAAAGAGCTGTTCTTTGACAGCCTATGGAACTTCGCAGATACTACAACAGTATTCTCAGAACAGCTCTTTCGCCGTTAACTCTGTCCAGCTACGTCGTTATCGCTGTTGAACAGCTTTATTTTGTTTGGCTGACAAATCAAGTTTAAATTTAAAGACACGCGACAGTATAGTGTGAGTAATGGCTCGTCTAAATTGCGATTGCAGTTTGACTCGCACTAAGTTCTTGTGCTGCTATTCTCGATGGATGTACATTTCGAAAGATGAATAATTAAATGCCGAGTTGAGTTGTATGGAGCATTTTTCAACTGATAGGTTCCCAATGTAATCTCAAGGATTTTTTTTAGTTGACCTTAGAAAATCAGATACATTCAATGCTATGGCTCTGTCCTATCCAACTCGGCGATCCAAGACAAGACTTTGATGTTTGCTTCAATCTTCTTTCCCAAACCATTTCGTTTTTCTACTTCTTCCAAAACGTAGGCGTGCTTTACAGTCTCAACAAAAATGGGAGCTCCAGTCTTATTTGTTTTAGCACATATAATCCGAACAATTTTATTCAATGCTGGCAAATAAGTAATGGGAGCTACACTTTCCAAGAGTTTGAACCTCTTATTTCTTCCGTTCGCAGACTCAACTACCCACCTGCACATCGTTACTTTCTTTGACTGGTTAGCTTCTGCGCAAGTAAATGCTTTCGGTGCAATTTTTCCGGCCGAATTTGTTACTTTATTGTGTTGAAGACATTCTGGCATCAACCAAGGAATTCCAAGCTTGACAAGAATTTTGGTTAAGTCCCGGAAACCTCTAAGATAACCAAGTCAAAACGCTTCAAGAATTTCAGCCGGTCCGACTCAGATCCAACAGCTTTGGGCGACAAAGAAACTCTAGGAGTCACCATTCTTTCTATCCACAAAGAACTTTCCAGGGCAGTTAACAATATATCCGTCCGGCGTGACCATCATCATATATTTAACGAGGTGAGTGTGCTTGTGCATGGAGTACAATCTTGCTTGTAGCTAATGATCCGCAGGTTGCTGTACGTATATATATGCGCCATCAAGAATTAAACAATCTTTTTCCCATTTACCCCAAACATGTTGCAAGCATATTCCGGATTGTTTTTCTCAATCAAGTCTTTCTTCGAGATGTGCGCGAACCCAAGGTACGACTTGATGAAATGTTTGTCCAATACACCCGCAACGCAATGAATAACTTTACTCACAATTCTTAGGGATGAAATTCCAAATATTCTGCTAATTGCCGATTGTGACACTCCAAGACGCAGTTTTGCTAAATATATTGCCAGTGAATTTTTAATTGATCTTTGCTCTGTATTTAGGATTCGTCCGTTTAGGAACGACGCCAACTTATAAAAATTATATTTGGTAACTCCTGTTAAGTCCAACTAAACTTTATCTGAAATGCAGTCTCGGTCAAAATCCAGAGGCTTGTACTTAGACCTTGACGATTTAATAAGCATGTTCCTGACTTGGGTTAATCCTGAGCCTGAAAGGAACACTCCAAATTTCTTTTTCTCTACAAGTATCTTCTTTGCATCTTCTGTAAAAATCCAGTATTATTCTGTATGTAGTTCATACAAATTTGACAATCTTGTGGTATATAAATGCGGGATCTAATAAGGCAGTCCATAACAGCTAACAATGGAACAGCTTTTCTACCTTTCTTTGCCGTAGAGTCGCAGACACAACATTGGCTCTGTGACGGTAAAAGAGGATACGTCCAACTTAAACCTCTTCTAACAAGCATGTGGGCAAACTTGTTCCTGATGCACTTGATGCCGAATAAGACGATTCTTGACTCTCGACTGTGTTTGAAGAAGTAAGTGAGCTTGATGATGCAGAAGTGTTCTGACTGAATCTGCTTGCGGAACTACATAATTGCTGTTGAGGGTAGGAGTTAAACGTTTGAATTTCTGGGTCCTGTGGTCTGCTAAATGCAGGTTTTTCTGCATTATTAGCTCAAACTTCTTTGAGGTCAGTCTTATTCAACGGATTCGCCGATTTGGGAGTGGGGGTTTTGCTAATTAATTGCTGAATCCCTTGCTTTTGCAGAAATTTCAATTTTTGTGTCACACGCAGAGCAAATGTGCTTGTTGTCAGGAATATTTTTTTCGCTAGTATGGCTAACAAAAAAGTCCAAACGATTCCGAATTGACTTGATCTTCTTTGCATACTGATTTCTAAATTTACTTTCCCGTATGTATTTTGCTCACCGACCGCATTTTTTATGCCCGCCCATCTAAAACATTAAGCAGCAATGACAATCGGATTAGGTTTAGTTAAGTTGGGCAATGAAAAACACTGAAGGCCAAATAAACTGATTGCATTCTTTCAAAATTAACACATATTATGGGAATGGTACGTAACGAAACCATTAGAGAGCGTGGAAAACACTTTCCTTATTATGACTTATCGTATGGCTGAGCAGGTCATAGTGATAAGTCGGACTGACTTATTTTTTGTCAATGCGAAATAGGTTATGACTTATAGAACTGGACTTAGGTGAACGAGGTGATATCACCCAGAACCACCGCGCAATTTCAAAATTTGCTGCACCAAATGCAGTTGACTTTAGCTAAATAGAAATCAGCTGCACAGTTGTTTATTAAAAATACATAGCGAGGTATGGACAAAGTCTGGTCAAGCCAGCTTGACTAATGCACCCCTCAATAATTAAAGTTTGACCAGTTTTTTTGGTTCTGACTAATCCGGCGGACTTATCTTACGTCATAAGTCATAGTTCTTAAGTCGATCCCAGGATCGCATTTTCTCCATTATAATGCAGAGACAAAACTGGGAACGGTACTTAACGCATTTATTACAACATTGCTCTGAGACGAACTGGGAATAATACGTTACAATCTCTTTTTAATAGTAAGACAAGCTAGGAGTAGTACGTAACGGATTTATTATAATTATAATGTTGAGAAAAATTGGGAATAGAACTTTACGGATTGTTTTTGATGCAACAACCTGATAGAATTATGTAACGGATTCTTTTTAATAATAAGACAGACGGGGAAATGTAGGTAACGGACTTATTATATGTTGAAAAGTCTGTGAATGACATTGTTATTGTTGTTAAACAAAGGTACAAAGGTAGGGAAAGCTGAATTACCAACTAGAAGCTATCAGTGTCATCAAATAAAATGCATCAATTCGTCGAACACTTGTGTGAGATATAACGGATTTGGTACGTGTATCAGTACCTCTGTAATATGTCCGTCAATTTATTAGTTGATTATGCCAAGTCTTGAATTTTCTTAATATTACTTGATTATGGCTAAGGAATAATTAAGAATTTGTACTTTCCTTTGACTCAAAATGACAATCACGATCGCAGAGTTGGAGATAAAAACAGAAGTCTGACAAACTTGTATTTTTCAACTTTTCTAATCATATGCCAAGAAAACATTTGAACAACGCATTTGAATTTGATGCTCGCCCGCGTATTCTTAAATTCGGTCGCTCTTTGAAAATGTGCCGGTGGATGACTTGAACAGCGTCTATCTCCTAATTATGGCATTTTTAATTGAATATTAAATTGGCCGGATATACAACACAGTGTGAAATTCGTACAATGACTGCATTAAATGACATTGCTTGGATCTGGTCATGCAATAATTTCCGACTGGTGCAATTTAACGGTTAGCTATCTGCATCCAGGACATTTTTGGTGCGTCCGCCGAGAAGAATTGATAATTAAGGCAGTGCATAAATTGTAAACAATAATGGAAGTTGAGTTGGAGAGGACAAGAAGGGCAAGACGGTTAATCCGTCGTGGCTTTGACATGCTTCATTTCGAGTTGAACACATTGTTGGATGCGGAAGTACTAAATCTAGACGAGATAGCGTTGAAGCAGAAGCTTTTTAATGAAGCGGTCGAGAACATGGTCACCTTAGATGGGAGGATTCTAGACCTCTTGCTGATCATGAGCGCGTCCGAACAGGAGAACGATGAGATCAGAGGATTTCGAATTAGAGTGGAGAGCTTAGTTCAGAAAATAGATAGGACTATCCCACTTCCCTCCACAGTAAATCTGCATTCCGGTTCGAGTATTGGTGGAAGTGAAGTAAAACCAAGGAACTTTAAACTACCCCCGATTCAATTAAAGAAATTCAGCGGAGATCTCAAAGATTGGCTAGGATTTGGTCTCAGTTTCGCAAGATTCATGACGAGACGAGTATGGCAAACTGCGACAAGTTGTGGTACCTCATGCAGACCTTAGAACCAGGGTCAGACGCTCACGAGATCGTCGCCAGCTATCCAATCACGAACGAGATTTATCGAAAAGTTGTGGAGGTCTTGGAGAAGCGATTCGGAAATAACGACATAAAACTGCAGGTCTACATTAGAGAATTGTTAAACCTTGTCATTTCGAATGTGACATCAAAGCAAAAGGCCCCGCTGAAGCAGCTTTATCAAAAATTGGACTCTCACCTTGGTGTCTTGAAGAGTTTAAAGCTGGAGGAAGCTGATCCAGCCACCTGGCTTTTTCCCTTGGTAGAATTTAGTCTTCCTGAAAGAGTCTTGTACAATTGGCAACGTGGTCCATCGGCCACACATAACGGAATGCAGGATAGCCCTCCCCGAACACGACTGGATCTTCTCATGGAGTTCTTAGAACGTAAGATTGATATTGGACAAAGGTTAGAAATAACTCGAAGTTTTGCTCAAAGTCAGAGGAAAGGAAATAACAAGACAGAAATGCAGAGTGACAAGAAGGAGATAAATCCGAGAAAGAGGATTCCTACGCTGAATTCGTTTCATGTGATTGAACGAAAAGCGTGTGCGTTTTGTGAAAAGAAGAACCATGAAACTAAAAACTGCTATCGGGCGAAGTCCATGACATACGAGGAGAAAATCGAAAAAAGGGATTGTGTTTTTGGTGCTACGGAAACCACATGGGAACGGATTGCCGTGCCCAAGTTGAATGCAACTTGTGCCAAAGAAAACACCTAACTGTGTTATGTAAAGCTGAAGGAGTGAAACGACAACCGGATTTGGCTGTAACCTTTGCAAATAAACATGCCAAAGGAGCGAGAACAGAGACAATCTAGACGGTGGAAAGTGCTGCCAATCTAGAATGTGCTGAGGAAGTCATTTTACAAACTTTAATGTTGTACTTGGTCAATGGAGACAATAAAAAGTTAGTGCGAGCCTTTCTGGATAGTGGATCTCAGAGAAGCTATATATTGGAAACAACGGCATTGGAGTTGGGTCTTCAATCCGTCGGAGTTGAAAGGTAAATCCACTCTTTCTTTGGCGGGAAGCAGACATCCGTTGTTACCCACGAGAGGTACCGAGCATCGTTAGAATCTGTCTCAGATATAATTCGAACGCAAGTGGAATTACAAGGACAAGTTAAGATATGTGGAGATATTCCGGTCGTAACGACCAGGTTCCCAGAAATGCAAAGAGAGTTCGAGATTCGTGGAATCCGAAATGAAAAATGTTTTGGAAAACAGGAGGTTGAGGTTCTCATTGGAGCCGACCTATACGGAGATCTCCTTTCAGTGGGACCGTGTTAGAGATGAAATTTTTGTGAACATCAAAGATGTGAAAGTTCCTGAACGCGTGACGAAGAGAATTATTCTTAGCGGTGTACAGAAACCTCTTGATCCGTTAGGGTTAATTAGTCCTGCTATTTTACCAGTAAAATGTTTGCTACAGCAAGCATGGATAAGGAAACTGAAATGGGATGAACAAATTGATGGAGCAGAGGCTTTTAAGTTTAAACGATGGTGTACGGAACTAAACGAAGCAGAAACCATAAGAATCCCAGGATTGTCTACTGGAGCTGTGACAAATCAAAACGACTGGTCGCTACATTGTTTTTCTGACGCAAGTAAAGAAGCCTACGCTGCTGCAATATTTTTGCAAGCACGGATGGGGAATATGATTGGGATTCAACTTTTAGCATCCAAGACCAGAGTGACTCCAGTGCAACGAATGACCATGCCTAGAGCGGAGTTGATGGGATGTTTGCTATCTGCCAGACTTTGCTCAAGTATAAAAAGGGCAATGAAATTAGAGGGAGTAAAGGAATTCTACTGGACTGACTCGAGCGTTGCACGCGCTTGGATTTTGAAAGAAGACCCATGGAGTTTGTTTGTGGCTAACCGCACAAGTGAAATACGTCAGTTGACAAATAAAGAAGATTGGCACCACGTCCCTGGAAACCTGAACCCAGCAGATCTTCCTTTGCGTGGTTGTACTTTTAAGGCACTAAAGGAGTCTCGTTGGTGGGAGGGCCCGGAGTGGCTTTATAATGACGAAAATTTCTGGCCATCAACTGAAGCGGTACCAGATGAGGTCGAAATTCAAAAAGAGATGAAGAAGACTGTCAAGCAGCTAGAAAGTAACATGAGTTTCGTTGTAACTATGAAGACCGGATACTCCTTTCTGAAGCTTGTGAGAATAATCGGTTGGGTACGGAGATTTTTACACAACCGCTTCGTTACGGATCCTCTAAAACGGAAGATCGGACCTTTGACTAAAACTGAGCTGGACAAAGTGGAGAGAGTCTTTCTAAAACAAATAGAGAAAGAAGAATTAACAAGCGAGAAAGCACTAAACGGACTAGAGATATTTCATGATTCCTGGGGTTTGTTGAGAGTACGGACCAGACTTGCTCACAGCACACTACTGGATTCATTCAAATACCCTATTCTTCTTCCCGACTACCGGCCTAAAGTCCGTCAACTGATTTTAGATTTGCATTGTAGTTACTGTCATGCTGGAGTCTGGTTTTTGACAACCAAGCCTCGGTCTAACACAGCGTGAGAAAAGTCGTACTAAAATGTTATAAGTGTCGCAGATTTCGAGCAAAATTTGTTGTCTGCTCCTGCTCCATTACCACCAGAAAGAGTTGAATGTGTTGTTTTCGAAATAATTCGGGTGGATTTAGCCGGACCTCTTATATTGAGAAACGGAAGAAAGGCGTGGTTTGCAATCTTTACGTGTGCAGTGTACAGAGCGGTACACTTTGAATTGGTTTCGTCGTTTAGCGCAAAAGCTTTTGTGAAAGCTTTGGTAAAGTTTGTGACAAAATATTGGAGACCACGCATTATTTTTAGCGACAACGGTACAAAGTTTCATGGAACCGACAACTGTTCTGGAGGAAATCAAGAAGTACGAGGAGGTAAAGAGAATCGAGTGGAAATT
>JAHZMX010006711.1:0-10570 GCA_027743895.1 Seira musarum | reverse complement strand
GAGGGATTTGTTTTCAGAAACTGAATGCTTTTTTGAAAACAATGGCAGTCGTATCAACTTGCGTGAATGCTGCTTGCTTTAGCAGAGGTGACAACAGCAGAGTAACACCGGGAGTATGTTTCATCATCCAATCTCACTCTCTTGCTCACTGTCGTAAATCGCGTATAATCAGAGTCGGAGTCGTAAATGGCACTAAATACAAGACTGTCGGTTATTGTACTAATAATGGGTTCATTATTAAATTATTACCTATTTCGTTTGTGGATTTATAGAAAATTAATATCGCATCGAATTATTGATTGAGTGACATGTCATTTTAAACTCATGCATGGCTTGATCTAATTTTACATACAGACACTTGACTCGTGTATTTACTATTCTAGTGATAGTAATAATAATGGTGCATCTTTAATAGGAAGGAATTTTAATCAATATCAATAAAACCTTTTTTCAGCACCGAAGAAGAATCAGGGGAGAATGAATCATGAATTTGAACTTTCAATTCTTTTATTCTATTTTTCCTCGTTATAATAAAGATGGATATGTAAGTTTATTTAGGTATGCAGAGATGAGTTCGTGTAGTCTCATTCAATTTCCATATCGTACCTTTCCCTAAAATTGTTTCCGGTATAACTTTTAAAAAACTTACTTGTTTTCTCTTGTCATCTTTTGGTGTTTTCCACATTTCTACCAAGTTATGCAGATACCATCTCCCCAGACAGGCTAGACTCACATTCTCTTTTAAATTTGCCGATGGCGAAAATGAAATGAGATAGAAGCTGACGTTGTTTGCAAAGAACACATTGAGCAGAAGAATGAATATGCGAATATGTATAATGCAAGTCAACTGGAAAAGAGATCCAAGTTGAGAGTTCTTGTTTGGCCTGGTCCTTCCCCTTCCCCTGTTTCATTTCATTACATTTTGCTCTCGCCTTACGTTACATTGTTTCCAAATTCGTTTTATCATTCATCCAAACTGACTTCCAATTCAAATTTTTCGACTAACAATAAGAAGACGACCACTCTTGGAACAACTCCAAATTGAAAAAACCAATAGAGCTTAGAAGAGAAGTGTGTAGGGAAGTAGGAAGTCTTTGTTTTGTTCGAGATTTTTTTTTGTCTGTAGGCTTTTTTAAAGAAATTTCGTTTCGATTCTGGTTACGGGAAGCATGTGTCGGTTTCACATTCTCCGCCCCATTACATACTTGGTATTTTCCTATCGACTGATTCTTCTCTTCAGGCGATTCAAAGTCAGTTTTGCGTGGTTTAACCAAGAAAAATTCTTCCTGTTTGGTTTTTTCTCTCGGTTAAACATCTACCACCCACTATGTCTAGTTGAAGTATTGACAGCATTGTTCGTTTTTCGATAGTATATTTTATTTACACGATCATATTTTAAAAGAACGATGCAGTTTTGACATTTCCTAATAGTACCTACATGTGATGCCGGTTTGATATTTCATAAGTAGGCAGGCATGCACCGGGTACGGTTGGTTGTTGTTGATCCATTCGTGTTCCTTTTAAAAGCCATTCTATTGTGAAGGCATTTATATGGGTTTTATTGTAAATATGGGTTCGAGCTGGATCGACTTACTACGCCGCTCTTTTCATTGTGTAAACTTTTTTCTCATGAAGAAAGTAGCTTTTAGCTTTCACTCACGCAAGAGGAAATCGAAACTGAAAAGATTTATACAGTGTATATTACACGGTAATAGACGGCCTCACGATACGAATTGAAATATAATTTTTCCATGAACGTGTTGTTGTTTGAAGAATCAATCGACCAAATGGTATGCACAGCTATATAATATGGGATCTGCCCATTATCAAACATTTTCCATACTCGTTTTTCACAGTTTCGATTTCACGTAAAACTGGACTGAATATTTTTGCATAGATACATGCAAGCCCTAAGAGACCCTATAATCGGTGGTCTACTACTCTATACAGTGTAAAAGTATAATAATAAGGCAACGATAGAGCTAATAACATCTGAGGAAAAGTGGACTACCTTCAAAGTAATGGAAACCCCAATTCACAGGAAAAATATTGAAGTTAGCTCATTTGCAGTTTATTATTTTCTCCTGAATTTGGTTTTGGTAGGGCACTACACCCCAGATTGTTCTTTTTTTGGTTGTTGTCATCCAAAAAACATTTTAACCGAATTGGACTTCCCCTTATTCGCCTCAAAAACGCAAACAAGCAAAGGCTCCCCATTCTGTCGTTTTGAAAATCTTTTCTTTTTTGGTCGGTTCCATTAATGCATTTCATTGTTGGATGGAGACGATGGAGTTTAGTTGTATTTGGCGTGGTCAGCGCAGATTCATACTACCGAGCAAGTCTACCGATAGAAATGTAATTCTATGCTTGGTTCAATGTAATGTAAGTAACAGTATAAAAACCTACGCACTTAAAATGACTGGTGAGGACAAAACACAATTCATAGGACACAAACGAACAATGAAGAAGAAAAGTTGTTTCGAGTGAGAGAGCGATATAATATTACAGTTATGATTTTGTATAAGAATATTTTTTTATATCGGAGGGGTGGAGGACTTGTACCGGACGGGGTAGTAGTAGTAGCAAGTTTCGAATGATGATGATGCGGCCAAGTAAATTACTTTGTGATATCGTCAACCCACTACGAAGAGGTAATATACAATAACACGAGCGACACAAGCTATTATTTTTTATTGTGATATTATGCTGGTGAGTCTGTAAAATAGTTTTTTCCTGCTGCTACTCTGCTGATGCAGGTACATTGATTTCTCTTTCCAAGGAAGAAAATTCAAAATGAATGAAAATGTTGCAGAACACAGCAGCAAAGTCTAACTAGACAATAATGGCGTAGTATTAGTAGTAGTGCAGACGTAGGCATCTTTTAGGTTTGAATACAGTCATTTTGGATTCCATGGGCTTTAGATCAGTTGCATTTGGGAAACATGTACCTCTTTCTTCTCTTTGAGACTTTCCCCGGAATGTGGCACGCATACTTTCTCACTTTATGGACTTATATTATTCATAACGATGTTGGAGTTTGTCTTTATAATCAGGCTGCTGTATCATTCATCTTAACCATTTGTGCCAAAGAACACAAAGAATCTGCTACTGCTTCTGGTTCAACTTTAAGCGAGCTAGAGGGGAAAGCACAATAAGCAGATATGATATATAATCAATGACAACTATTTGTAGACGGAATTCACTCGAGGGTTTCTGTTTCCAGTTAACTTTTTGTTGTTGTCTAGTTTGATTTGTTACGTGTAGTTTTCGCGGTTGGATGACGTTTTCACGCAGAATAAATCGAGGCGTTTCTAAAACACCACTGTCATATTGATAGTTTTCTTTGTCATCGTTGAAAATTTAAATGGTTTTGACAGTCCGACTTTCGTACTATGCTTGCTTTCCAGTTGTGCTGCTTGAATCTTAAATTAAGCGTGCACCAAAAACTTTCCGACGACAGTTGACAAATCGTATGATTTATTAACGAGTGCTTCTTAATGTTACTTTTTCAGGAAATGGCAACAAAAATTTCTTTGCTTTCAAATGACAAACATGATGGCTAAGGCACATTTAGGATTGGACCCAAATTTATTACATGATTACATTCGTACTTGTTATTATTTATACGTCTGCAACTTCATCTCTGCTTCTTTGGAATGATCCAATAAAGTTGAAATGCCAGATGCTTTGAAATACATACCAAATACCGGCTAAACACATTCCACAGAAGACTTTCCCGAGATGAGAATTCCAACAACAATCATCCCTATAATTCCGTACCGAATCATTCCATATTTTTTTATAGAAAAAATCATTTGATGTCATAAATGGTATGTAGGATTAAGGGGGATTATAAAAATGACAAAGAGAAAAACTTTGGCTTTTTAGAAGGTGCTACTACTTTCAAAGAAGAAACAACCACCCGCTTCGTTTCCCATATCTGAAGCTTTTGCCAGTCAAGCCAGAAACATTGATATGATAAGTAGCGAAAATTTTTGGGAGAATGGCAATAAATACAAGAGCAGCTGCAGCTGGTGCTTTTGAGAACCATCATATTCCAACTTCTACTTTCCACTTCTCTGATTTTTACTGAATACCTTTCCCCAAACATTTTCTAACAGAATGATTCTATACATACATACATGCATGCATAGGTATTACTTAAGTAGATAATACGATCATTTATAGTTTACTCTTAGGTAGCGAACTGTTCTACTAGTAGTAATGTAACCTTGATATTTTCGTTAACATGATTATGGCCATGAGGAATCTAATCCCAATCATCCATCCATACAAACCCCTGACAATGTTCAAAGTTTCATTAAAGAAAAAAACTTTTTATTACGTATTTTATTCTTCTATCTGTAATTGAATTCTATATAAAAGTAGGTACATTTATTTTTTCAATATGAACTAATACAATTTATGACCGCAGCTTCTCGAATAAAAACGTTGTACATTTGGGTTCCGGAAGTTGGTAAACTTCGATTAGGTTAGACCATACGAACTGACGAAAACAACGCACTCCCTATGAGGTCATTAACAATTAGCCGTCGTTTCCCCACAAGAAATAAATAGCATGCGATTTATCTTACCCCAAACCTGCTTACACAGGCATGAGTATAAGACACCAACTTTCTCACGATCAATGCAATGCAGTATGTGCTGCTTTCCAAAAGCATGCTGCTATCGCATCCTGTTTGAAGCAATATCGTGATGAAAAAAAAGTTTCCCTTTGCTTAAGAGAAAGGGAAACGTTTGCGTTTCAGTCTTTTTTTATGCAGTAAAGTGCAACTCTCAAAATACGAAAAATATTCCAGCAATCAAGAAAGATTTGGTAATTTTTTGTTTCAAACATTTCCTGTGTTTTTGGCTTACGTTACCAAAAGTGGCTTCCAAAAATTTTCACTAGCGGAAGGGGTAGAAGCGGTTCTAGTTCGGTTGCTTTTCTAAGTTGCATCCTGTTTGAAGCAATATCGTGATGAAAAAAAGTTTCCCTTTGCTTAAGAGAAAGGGAAACGTTTGCGTTTCAGTCTTTTTTTATGCAGTAAAGTGCAACTCTCAAAATACAAAAAATATTCCAGCAATCAAGAAAGATTTGGTAATTTTTTGTTTCAAACATTTCCTGTGTCTTTGGCTTACGTTACCAAAAGTGGCTTCCAAAAATTTTCACTAGCGGAAGGGGTAGAAGCGGTTCTAGTTCGGTTGCTCTTCTAAGTTTAAAAAAATCCCAAGCGGGTTTACTATTTTCAGTATCCACGCGTGAAAAGCATCCGCTATATAGAACCACGATGTTCATTAATCAGCCGAGTTTCCAGTTTAAAGGGAAAAAAAGATTGGCAATTCCCCATGTGAAGGAGGAGGTGGGGGGTTGTGGCGGTATAGAAGTAGAACTAAAATAAGTTCTAGTAGCGGTAGCCCGGATGGTACTTGTATACAACCGGAAATTTCAAAAGTCGTTGCCAATTAACTGACAGGCTCTTTTTAAATGCAATCCGTCACAATATTTTTTGGTTGTCAGTGCAAAGGAAAGATTTTTATGCAGGAAGAAAGCGAAGCACATGTATCAGGGAAAAACATTAAATCCATCCATCCATCCGTTCAGGCTCAAGCCCATTTGGTTCAAGCAACTTTTAAGAAGAGCAGTAGAAAAGAAAGGCATTCTCCATGCGAAAGTTGTTTCTTCTGTGCAAGCAGGCAGACGAAGAGAACTGCAGTAGAAGGAAAACTACTATAAACTAACGTTAAGCCTACTTGTGTGTATCAATGCATCTCTCGATCCAGCAGCCCTGTCCAGGATTGGATGGGAGTACCAGGGCTATGCAGTGAATACTTACGTAAATACGTACGTGAATGTGGTGCTTTTGCTTGGCTAGCATTCCATGGACAAACTAACATTTCCCCCTTTTCCCTCGCGCGTACTCATTCCTCGTCGAGAAAAAACTTTCTCCCTCGCTCGCTTGCTATGATGACTATCGGCGAAATGGATGAAAAGCTTTTAGTGTGAGAAAGCTAGCTGGCTGGCTCCTGTTCAGGAAAGTCTTCACGTCTCCCCAACTCAAGAAATAAGACTCATGTTGCACAAGCACGGAAGCATTATATACAACTCAATGGAATGAGAACTGGAATGTTGTACGACGAGTTTTTTATGTTTTCTTTCGTGCTATTGCTTCCAGTGCTGGTTTCGGTGAAAGGAATTGCTGTTCCTCGGATGGAAACAAGAATAGAGCGATAGCGTGCATGCATGCAAGCTAAGGTATACAACAATAAAAAATAATCTATCTTATTTTTTAACATGGCATACCAAAAGTTCCAAGAGTTGCAGTAGCAAGCAGCAGCGTGAATACACTTTTTTTCTTCTATTTTTTTTTCTTTCTCTCTCCCTCTCTCCTTTCTTAGGTGTTCTTTGTCGTAGTCTGTATGTATGCGTGTTTTGACCAAGCTAACATGCATACATTTATCCATCGTCCATGCGGCATGGCATGCAAGGAGAGAAAGGGGCTGCCCATGAGATTATGGATTCAACAACACTCTGGCTCCGGCTCAAGTGTTTTTTCAGACTGAGATTTGCGGCTGTGTCAACCAGTACCCGGGTCGGTGAGGTCCTCTTTTCCTCTCTTTCTCTTCCTCAGAAAGAAACACTTGCTGTATGCAACGTTACTTCTTTGAAAAACTCTTCCTCTTCTCTCACTCATGTAATAATGTGGACTCTGTGTATATCAAAATAATATATAATAATAAAGCCCTCTTTGTAGAATTCAGACACCGTTGGAAAAAGAAGTTGTTACATTTACAGTGGTTCTCCATCTCTAGTCTGCTTTCCCTTGTAATGAGGTGCTGCCACTTATATTAGCACAAAACTATACAAGAAACATAGTCCCATTTGGTGGTCTTTTCTATTAAAAATACACAAAGATACGCCGGGAGAAAGAAAAAAATGCTTTTACTTTAGGAATATATATCGTGCGAAAAAAATCAGTGCTTTCCCTAGGTATCATCATGATCTCATGATCATCATCATCATCATAGTCATCGAGTAGAAGTTGTGCGGTATTCACATAACAATTGTACGTGAGTCTGCTAACTACGGTTGTGTTACGATCAACATAAACAAAATAGAGGAGCAAGGACGACCTCCCGCAGCAGAACGAAATAGAAAGCCGAATTGGAAACAGCTACTTCCAGGAGCGTTGTCGACATTAGTGGGAAAAACATCACATTCTGGAAAAATAGCAAGAAAGTCACTTTTTAAAATAACGCAGAGTCAAAGCATCATCCTGGTTTTGTGTGTTCGTTGCCGAGTGTTTTTTGTCCCCTTTCTGTTTAGTATTCATTGTCCCCTCTTGGTTTCATCTTCATCCACATTTTCATTTTATTCTGCTCCTGGCAAGTTCCAAAAAACCAGTGGGTCTCCCACTTCTTCTTTACAACCACATCTACAAGGACAACGACTACTACTCCTGCGAAATCATATAATAAACTAAACAAGAATAATAATTTGACCGAAAAAAAGTCAGACTTGTGCTCTCCTTCCGGTTAAAGGATCAGCTAAAACATATCCTGAAATAAAGTGAGTCACACAAAAGAAATGCGGGGAAAGTTTTCATCAGCATTTCATTCTTTCGCTCATCATAATTATTGTCTTCTTCAAGAGAAAACTCGTCTTTTGTAACTTACATCCGTGCGCAAGCATGCATTTAAGTCATTTAGAAAAGCTCCTATCTTTCCTTTTCAAGTCAAGTACGATGAGGATGAGATGACAAAGACAAAAATTTTTTTGAGGAAAGTTCTAACTTGTGCGACCATCAAATTGGAGAAGAAGACGGGCTTGAGTAAATAATACAATGCACAACGTGTTCCGCTCTCTTTGTGCATTCTCTGCTCCTACTTCTCCGGGTTTTTATCCTTTCACAAGGGAAATTGTGAACTGAACTCTTTTTTGCAAAACCAATAGCGGCATTCCTTTAATCAAAAGAACAAAGTCATTAGTACTAAATGGAGGATAAAAAGTAAAACAATCTTGTTTTCACTTTTTCAAATCAGACTTTTGAGGAAAAAAACTACGATTTTGAATAAGCTATTGTAAACTGTAAAACTCGTGTTCAGAAATAATAATAAAAATGACACTCTCAGCAAAAATGTTGGTGGAAAAAGTATAGTATTGATTTAATGCTTTTCCTGTAGACAGTGTCTATTTCATAATTTATCAACTTTTTTCTACTTACCTTTCTCCCATCCAGCTGGAGTGGTGTGCATTTCTGTTAGAAAAATGACCCGAAAATCCAGTGTGAGCTGAAGCTTTTACCTCCTGGTGTGAGGCTAACGTGTAATGGCCTGTTTGTCATTCTCTAAATAGGCGTATTCATCACTTCAATTGGAATCGAACAACGCAACCTCGCGTCATCAAAACATCGCGTCGGAGGGGCTGAGGACACAAAGGAAAAAAGGTGAGCAAAGTCCCTTTGATTTTTTTAAACTTCATTTGATCAACAACAACGACATATAAAGTCAACCACTAATGACATGTTAAGTAGTGCACTTAGGGCATGATATAATTAATTAGTTTCGAAACTTTCAAATTGAATATTATTGCCCCACGTCCTAAAAAAGAATCAAAGGAATTACTTAACCAGGACTTTCAAGTAGGATTAAAAACAGCATCTCTCTCTCTTTCTCTCTCACTGTTGAGTAGAGTAGATGGTCTTTCGTTTCTGTTGAAATGTCATTTTGCTTGAATTTCTCGGTTGGTCGAGCTTGCCCTTACTCAGCAAAACAGAACTTTTGCTAAAAGCCTGACAGTAATTTGCCATTTAAGCTGTTGTAATGAACAGGGTAGTAATCACCCTACGTTTTATCTCTTCACTTAAATAGCTAAAGGTTATAATTTTCATCTTTCTACCATCTAAAGACTTTAGTTTCGTTCGGTCAGTGCTCACTTGACTGACTAATGTTGACTTATCCTCCCTCTGGCAGTTTTCTAGAATTGATTAATGATCACCGTGAGTAATTACACTGTGAACGAAAGTGCACATCCAATTAGTATTTAGTATCGCTACAAAGTGGGTAAAAGTAGAAAATGACGTGGGGATGGGATGTGTGCTACAAAAGCAAGTTCATCATCATCTATACTTTTTAAATGTCAGTTATAGCCTAAAGTAAATAAAAGTAAAGAAAATGCGAAACGTCAAAAGAAGCAGAAGAAGCGTGAGTTTGAGCTCATTGCTTTGCTTGGTATAGTATAGATTTGGTTTACGGTTTGGTTTGGTGAAAGCAAACCTTCTAAAAAAATCTTCCGGTTCGGTTTACTTTCATTTATTTGCTGTTCGACTTATGATGACTGCAGCGTAAGTACTAGACAGTAGACTAGGTAGTCGGTAGTGAGATTGAGGAAAATACCAACGCAACGGCGTGGCGGCGGTGACAGAAATAGACCGCACGGAACACGCAATTCAAGTGCCACACGATTCCGGTGAGTCAAGTTCCTGTTTTCCTTCCTATTATTATGACGACTGAATTGTAGTCATTCATTCCGTCATCGAGTGTCTTCCATCTTCTATTTTTGTTTGAGTAGGTACATATATCTAAAAGGTGAAGTGTATTGGTTGAATTTGTCGTTCTCATTTGGCCCTGGCACTGTCATATTTCCCATTTCGGTTGAGAAAACAGGAAAAATATAATCATTTCCGATGGATGCGTTCGATGTTCATGCTCTTCTGTCGATTGAAGTGTTATCGGTGACATCTCCACTTATTCAATTATTCGTTTCTAAAAAAACACCTATCATCCTTTTCCGCTATTCCAGTGAATCAGAGAGAACGGAAGTACTAACGAGAGCCGTTAATTGAAGAATTGACACGTTTGTCCCTTCTATTATGGAATCCGGTAAGCAGCAAGAGAAAAATTACGTCAAGGCACAATTAATATTAGACTTGTGTTGAGCCAAAGATAAAATAAAATCTCTAGACATGCGTATAAGCCCAAAAACTATTTAGATTGACTGTAAAGCTGGTTTAGTGAAAAAAGGTAAACTGTACAAAAAGGATTTGACTGTTATCTTGTTTTAATAAAATATTAAAGAAGTAATTTTTACGACAATAGCTTTGTGCAATGATCCAATGTAGGAATTTCTTTTTTTGTCGCATCGGTTATCTGTTTTTATAGCCGTTATGGGTTAAGCAAACAGCATTGACAATGAATAAAAATGAGCGTGCACATAAGCCAATTCTGGGAAGAAAATTACTGGAGGAAAAAAATTATTAATAGAGTACAGTACGATTACATTGCATTTGCTTGTTTGCCATTTAGACCGTACAGAAAAAAAATCATGGCACTGGAAAGCTTGAAAAGCAAAGGAAGAAATCATGCACATGAGCGTCCTGCCACTTTTTCTTGCGATTGCCATGCCATATATCCATATGCAAAGAATGTATTGAGGCATGCACAAAATCCGTGTGTCGCAATGCAGAGAATAGCTATTGCTTCTCTGCTAGCCCATAACTTTCTCGTTTTTCCTGGATGCTAGAGAAAAAGTAAAAAAGTGGTCCCTTAATGCCACGCTAAAGGATTTTAT
>JAHZMX010006710.1:0-15587 GCA_027743895.1 Seira musarum | reverse complement strand
TGAAGTATGCATCTTATGACAATTTATGGGACATGATGGACAACAGTATCAACAAGACATTATAACAGAATGAAAAGACAGCATTTAACCCTTTACTCAGCTACGTCCTTATCGTTGTTTTAACTGCACTAGTTTATTTTTATTTCTGTGGGTTAAAATTCCCATTTACAATGCATAGTTTGCAATGCAGATCAACTCCGACCTCCAAAACTGGTGTCGTGGCATGAAGTATTTCTTTACATGGTCATCGAAAATGATCGACCTTTTCCCAGTTGGATGAAAGCATACAGACAAGCAGCAGGCATAGTTTTCAGAAGTGATGTCGATGCCCGTCCAACACGATACATGTTTTGGCCATAAAATTAAAATTAAAAGCTATTGTAAAATATCTCCAGTATTTTGACAACGGATTCGTAACCAGCAAAACAAGCTAATTTAGACAGTATGTCTGGTGTATGCGATTTGGGGCGGCACCAAAATTGGTTCCCTTGTGAGAAGAATTTTTTGGAAAATTTAGTCCGTCTATCAAATTACGTGGTGTCGTACGATTTTATGACAGTAAAGATAATCTCCGCCGTTTTGATCATAATCGTAGGGATAGATCGCTATGAAAGGTAGTTGCTGATACAGTTGCTTGACAAACTTGCATAAAGCAGCAGTAGCTCCCTTTACGGCAAAGTCGACTTGGGATTATGTACTTTAATTACCTCATTTTACAGAAAAGAAAGCTCCTAATCATGTTTAGTGGCTTGTGCTTTGGTTTTCACTTTGCTTCAAAAAATAAACAATCACAACAATTCCTTCAATGTATTTGCTTTTCTGTTGAAACCCACAATAAGTATACGGGGAATGATATTCTGATATTGTTGAAGTTCTGAAAAAATAAAGACGTCCTGAGAATACTTCCACATTTTTTTTTGTCCATTCTGGAAATGCAATTTGAAGTTCAGATTTTAAATACAAAAGCATCTTTTCAGCAATGAATGATACGGAATGTTGTTCATCCCCTTAAATCTGTTATACGCTTTGCTTACTCCATGATATTGAGGTAGAATGATTTAAGTGTTTTCTGAATGTATGTGTATAATTATAAAACTAATGCAAATAAATCCACTCATTCCAGGCATCAGAAATCTATCACATAATTTGGATATATGATTGAACGACGATGTAAGTATGCTATATTGTAAATTAGATTAAATAGGTATTAGATGTCGAGCTGGTAACCTATGTTAGTAGTACGGATAAGAATAAAGCACGCGTAGTTCATTTGTATATTTTGTCGTCCATCAACAATATATTAACATTGACATTGACAATAACATTGTCATTCTCTGATATCAATTTGAAACTTCATCATCCACTAAAATATGTCATCTGCAATCACATTCATCATTGATTGCAAAATTTCAATGCAGAAACCAAACAAATCCGAGTATTGCGAATACGTGATATACTAGTACCCGAGAGATCCATAAATTTGATAACTTTGCAAGGAATTACGTTCCTATATATAATTTTCCCTTGTTTGATTCATCAGCAGAATAATGAATACGTCAGCAAGCCTCATCCTAATCAAGTTGCCCTTGCCCTTCTCCGACTGCTTCATTACTTATTGTCATCAGCACATCACTATCAGGTCATTGCCCGCCTACCTGGATAATAGTAAAACTATATCCAAAAATATTCCTCCTACATCGTATCACACTTCCTAAGAACTTGTGTTCATCAATTTATTGGAAACCTTCAAAACGATTGGATTCAAAATCGGCTATCTAAAATGCTTTTACCACTGTTCTTCTTTTTCCCATTTTAAAGGAAATTTCATAAATTCCATTCCTACAGATATTTTCACTACGAAATACCTACTCAATTTCCTAATTCGTCTTAAATACCAATCAAGTTATCTACATCAATTGATCTTGACTGTGACAGTGATTGATTGATGGCCGAATATGTCGCAGGTGAAATTAGTTCACGCAATGCAATCCCAAAATTCAAGTCTTATGTATCTGGACCGTTTAATGAGATCAGACAACAACAACTCTTTCCTCATTATTCCAGTCACAAGATTTTTGTATGTGTTTAGGGTCGGGTGCAGCAAGAGCCCCTTCCAGCACCCGGCTGCGGAAGCCAAAGAAAAGGCTTATTGCAGTCTAACCCTCTCTATCACAAGATATTTCCTTGTGATAATGAAAACCTTGAACTTGGTCGTGAAACCAAACGATCGAGATCCTTGAAAGGGTTTCACAATGGAGGGTGGAAGAGATATGGATAGGAGATAAGGAATTGATAGGCTGTTACGAATTAGTTCAGTTTTTTAACAAGTTTAATACAACGATTCAACATCCACTGATTATAACGTATTCATGAACATACAATCCAATAATTCAGATTCACTTTCTCGTAACAATATCCTAACAGTAAATAATATTTTCACTATGCACATACATCACTATAACAAGCATAATGAACAAACTCCTTGACGATTAAGTTATCACCAGAACACCCTTGATCCATGCAATGCCAGACTTGGTCCAGTTTAAGAAGAAAAAATTCCATCTCCCCAAAATAATTAACTTTTGGATCAATTCCAAGCAACAATATTTTCCAGGGGAAAGTGTGAATTTGGATTATTAATCTTCTGTTTCCGCTACTCGTATACAAATTAAAACTACATACAATTTTTTTGGTACAGGATGAGTGGTAAAAAGTTGAGGGCATAAAGTGAATAATAGCCTACAGGAATTCTCCTGTATGAAATGGGTCCGAAGTTGGTAATCTAAAAGTTCCTCCACTCTACTCTCACTTTCAGGAATACAATAGCGCATTGCGGACAAAAAATATTGTTATGCAGGACCGGAAACTCTAATTAACTTATTGGTACATTCACTCCCCTCATCACATGACTCCACCGCACCACAGAGACAGGGTGGAACAAAGGAAATCAGAATGTGTAGTAATGTTCCAAAAACTTGTTTTATGCATACATATTGCGGTCGAAGTGGTGTACCGTCGCCATCCGCTATCTACCACTCAAGCCCTTACCCTAAAAATTCTTCCGGAATCTTCCATAATGAATTAAAATGAAAATACATCTGTCTTTATGATTCTAATACGAAACATCGAATTCTTTTACATCGGATTCCTTTACATCCTTTTATTACACATAAAATGAGGGTGTTAATTCAAATTTCGTCAAATGCTAAAAATAAATTAGAGACCGAAGAAGACAGGAGACAAATTGATAATGCGATCGGAGTGAAAGAAGGGGAGAATTCCATGTTTTGGTATTTGTGGTTTCAAAAATGAAAGTTGAAGCCTTGGAACATCTGCCTGTCTCACTTGCGATTCATTCATTTACTCGATTTACTCTTCTAAAAACATAAATTGAATGAGTGGGGAAGTGAAGTCTGATGAAATTTTCCACTTCTAAGTGCCAAAGTATAGCTTTCCTTGAATTACTGTCACCATTATGCGTATGGGGAACTTCACTAGTTTCATTGGTGGGAAAATGGCAGATGGCATAGGTATGATTACAAAATGTATTTACTTTTCCTTCATCATGTCCGGTCCTTATAATTAGCTAATTGCCACAAATACTGGACAGTGCTGGACATTATTGAATATTATAGATCGAATGCGACTTGATGGTCTTTTCATCGTTCCTCACTCTTTAGAAGATAACTCTGCAACTGAAATTAAAGTGAAGTTTGTGCAGTTGAGTTGGGAGGGGTAAGAGCTTGTGTCATCATGAGCATGAACCACCGTTCTTTGCAATTCAGTGGGAAATAAAAGATGCATTTTCATCTACAATTTTCTAATGAATCAATCAAATAACATCGCAATCTGTACGGATATTTTATTTCAAAGGCGGAAATTAAAAGATGCTATAAATTCTAGTCGATTCGAGTGCAACATTCTGCTCTTTGATAATCTTCATTTCTATTTATTACGTAGCTCACGACGTCATCAGCGGAGTATTGATTTCGATTGGGTTGTCTATCCGTCTGTCTGTGCATATGATAACTTTTGAAACAGGTTAAACCTCAAATCCGTGCTGGGGAAGACACCTATTACTTCTCTGCGAAACCGGTTAAATAATAACGACAGGGTCGAAGGTTGAAAAAAATTTTTACGCTGCTTATACTACGGTTTTTAAGAGTTAATTCGAAAGAGCTTGAAAAATTAAGTAAGGCAGTTACTTTAAAATTTGGAAATTTTTGCACCGTTCACGGCAGGAAGCCGTTGAAAATTTTTTTCATTCCAATATATGGCTCTGTGATAGATAGCTATTTTGGAAGCTTTTAAAATGTTGCGTTTAATCGTCCATCAACGGCCGCGGGTGGTTAAGTTTTTTTTCTGGAACATGACGTGTGACACATCATTCGACAGGCCTCTTTTAACTGTTTTCATGCAAACGTGTTGCAGTTTTTTTTATGAGCAGAATTCGTGAGTTCAATTGCAAGGAATGATGAGCTGTTTTCTTCGACAACCTGGAACTTGGCAGACATTAAAACAGTATTCTGAGAACAATTCTCTCGCCTTTAACTTTGTTTAGCTACGTCGTTATCGCTGCTTAACAACACATATTAAAGTAGATCATAAATCCGGTCTTATGCTTTTTACGCTTGTCGTTCCATATTAGACATTTCATCAACAAGCAACTTTGACGATAGTTATTTCACTACTCCACTCCACTCTTGAGATTCATGCTTGGAGTTTAACGCACTTTTAGTTTGCCGATGCTGTCATGGTCATGGCCTTGTATGAGTTGAGATGATTTAATACTTTCAACCGGAAATAAGGACGAGAAAAGCTCAACTGTACTTATGCAGGCATGTAACAAATTTTACGCTTTGCAAAACACAAAAGTTCATTTGAAGTATCGAGTCTGGGGCAAAATGAAACTGTAGTATGGATTTAATTTGATTGATATGGAAGTAGGAGGGTGATAGCAGAACAGGTGAAGGACAGGAGGGTCTAAGTGAAATGATGATATAAAATGCAAAATACCTTCGTAATCGGATTGTAATAGAGAATAACTTTAAGGCGATTATTTACTTACTAGCCTTTGGCTTTATAAAATAGTACAACAAAAGCTACTGCTCATTTTAATTCCCATTTATTAAGTTCCTTCATCTCTCGGTCTTCATTAGCGACCAGGAAAATGGAATTGATGTAGTCATTATAGTGAGAGATGAAAGAAATGTTAAATAATAATAAGAAGAATAGAGTTCGAATTGTTTCCTGCTTTAATTCCTCCTCATTGTTTGGAGAGCCATGCAATTGCCTTAATTAAATAGAGCATAAGAGAATGTAATCCAGCAATGATTTGATCTAATGGATGTGCCCCTTTCAACTTCCGGATTTTTCTTCCTTATTTGTTGCTGGAAACAGAAACAAAAGGTAATGACGATCAAGTGCTGTAAGTGAGGCACATTGAGAATTTCTTGTCCTGACCCCATCCGCTATCTATCTATCATTCATTCTCCCTGTTTTCTTCCTTGACAGAAAAGGAGTAAGACCAAATCCGGCGGTAGCAAAAACAACGAAATCCACTGGAGAAATGTTGATGGGCTTGGATGAGTTTGAGTTTTTTGTTCTCTCAACTTTTGAGTGCAGAACTAACAAGTTTTTTTTAACAAGTTTAACAACTGACGCATAAAAAGCTTTCACCAAACTAAGTTTAACCTTTAACCCGATCCTGCTACATCTAAACGTAATCTTGGAAATACACATGTTGGAGGGCTTAAATCGGGAGAATGGGAAATTTAAAAAAAAGATCCGCTGACTGAGTAAGTTAATTAATTAATTGTACAGTATCTTACCGTGAAATATTAGATAATAAATCCTTGGTGGTCCCAAATCGTGAGTGTGTCAAAAGATCTGACAAGAATATGTTATTCTCAAACAAAAACAAACCTTTCTTGACTTTTTGGATTAAAGAGAACAAGTTTACTCTCGTGCAAACTTTCCCGCTGTCGCTGTCTCACGCACGACCACAATTTTTCCCACAGCTGGATAGACGGGAAAATAGGAGTTCATGCGTGGAAAGGAATTTGGTCAAGTGCTTTCCCCAAGATATGAGGTCTGTAAATGACGGATCATTGCATCTCCTGCATCCAAATCATCACCCCAACGAGAGAACTTTTCCACCATCTTCTAATCTAGTCCGAATCAAATCAGTGGGTTTCCGTCTCCGTCTTGCTGCATTTCCATAATCTGTGATAATGAAAGATATAAACAACTTATGCATTCCTAATCACATTAATCTCCCTCGTCTCAGTAATTCCCTCCCCCCAACCCCAATTTTCAGTCGTCGGTAGTGGTGGTCATTGAGGCATTTCTCACTCCACTCCTTATTTTGCATTCCCACACGACAACGAAACCAACGAAAATCCAGGCCAAATGAAAAGTTCCCAAGAATTACTTGACAAGAATATTCAGTGTATTTTTTATTTTATTTAGTAAACGGTTTCCTTCTTTACTTCCAAACGAAGTCATCCAATTTTTGTTTGTGATTGGAATCTTGATGAGATAAAGTTCGTGGCGAATCCAATTTTTTAAAATCATCTTCCATTTCAGAATAATGTTCCTATTTTCAGGAAAAGTCACTGACGATTCAAGGTAGTTGGATTGGTGTTGGAGGCTTGCAGTTGTTCTTTAGCTGCTAGTTTGCTTGCAGCCATTGTCAACCAGAGGTCAGAGTTCTCAATGGAGTCGTTTTAAATTTCACTGAAAGGATCATGATGTATTTCAAAATGCAAATCAGAATGTCTTATCACTGTCAATCTCATCATCCTAATTGCTGCCGACTTGACGATTTGAAAGCGCTTTGATGTGCAGGGAAGTGCATCATCAAATCTCATGGTTGATGAGACATGCTGCTCTTCCTCTTTTATCCTTCATTCACAGCCGTTGTCGCTACCGTTATTTACGTCGTTGTACCTCTACCCAATTTTAGGCAGAGCGAAACTAGAATCGATTTCCCCCGTCATAATAATAATCATTTGCAGTACGGGAAACTTCAGGCCAATATAATTTTTGTAAAACCGATGAAATTGTTCGACCCAATTTTGTGTTGTGTTTCTTCAGTTTGAAACTTGTACTCTTTTGGTCGTTGGATTTGCTTTTCAGCTGCCAGGCCTTGCGGCATTTTGCCGACAAAAACGAATGAAGTTTTTTACTTTTTCCTGCAAGAGAAATGTTAACTTTTTGGAGTGTTGTGTGACAAAGCGGAAAGAGAAGGGGCGATGATGATTGTCTTAAAGCCTCTTTTTTTATATTGATTTAGTCTTCAGAATAGAAAAACTCCTCAATTGATGAGCTTGACCTGAAGCCTTCTAAATCTGATTCGAAATGGATTAAGAGTTGTTCTTGTCTTGTCCATTACTTGTGCCACCTGCACAGCTGCAGCTCTTCAATGAGCTAAAACAATAAACGTGTTATTCTTTTCACAGAATCAAACAGGACCAAACTGAGGGGGGTGCCAGGGGGTGTACAAAACCCGAGCCGGGCCCCGAAAGAGGCCGGGCCAATTGCAAAAAATGCTTTTAAAATCTTTAGAAATTGCAAAAAAATATTTTTAAAATCTTTAGAAATTGCAAAAAAGATAATATTTCAACGACTTGCAATAATCGCTTTAATTTTTACGCAAGACCCAGCTTTGAAAAGATTTTTATTTTATCATCGCCTGCTTTTACGAAATGATTTTCTAAAAAAAATTTCCGCTCGTTTTGCTCGCCGGTACTTTCATGCATTTGCTCACTTTGCGAGCTCCGAACTTTCGACTTCGTACAATATGAAATTTTAACGTTCTTAAAAATGCAACTTGGTAATATTTACCATAATTTTTTCAGTACAATTTAAATTTTTGCTAGTAAAATTAAGCTGCAGATATACTCCACTCAGCACTTATTGTAAGCTGCAAGTGATAAAAACAAACGCATTTTATGTGGCAGTTTTACTTTAAAAAATTCAAACCTTACAAAGTTATCAAATGCTGAAAGTGGTCTTAATAACTGCTAATCTTTGATAATCGCGAAAATTTCACACATGTCTCACGTTACCCCAGCTTTGAAACGCCACAAATTAGGTGTTCAATATATTATGGCACCCGGCCCGGGCCTGGACTCGGTTAGGGCCTGGGGTCAAAGGCGTTTACGACTGGTTGGAGTATACTAGAAAAGAGACAGTTTGATAACTGTTACAATTTACAATGCGATGCAGGAATGCGGGGATCTTGCGTTCATGCTTTTGTTTATTTTCACTTCCTTTTTTTGCTGTGAATGGAGAAATGTGCACTTCCACTTAAGCTCCAGCAAAATAGGGAAATGTGGGAAAGCGTTTAGAAAAGTGCTGGACTTTATTTACTTTGCAATAATTGGTAGACGCATCACTTGCCATTTTTAACATGGCTCACTTGACGCTAAGCAGCCAAAGCGAAATGGATTAGCAGACTTGTGCAGAGTGCGTGGGGAAGGTGTTACACGACTCCACACTTGAGCATGAAAAAATGCAAACTGAGATGAGATGAATATTATGAAATGTCTAATGTTTAGCTGCAGTGGTGTGGTATTTGTGCGTCATCTTGGTCTGTAAGGTTGAATTGGATTAAGCTCATCATCATAATTGAAACGTACAGTATCCCCTAAAGTAAAAGGGTGAAAATCCATAACCTACACAGATGATTTTCTTAAGAGTGCCATTCCCGTTTACGCAACTTATTTCGCTTATCCAGTAAGAACGGTTACCGAAGTGCGTGCAATCTCATTTTTGTAACTCTTCGAAGCACTAGGCCAGATTTTCTTTCCTTTCTTTGGATGGAAAAATGAAATTATGATTTTATTAAAGAAATTGAAACGCATTTGCTTTCATTGTTCCTTTCTAGTCTTTTGTAGTGCAGTATGGCATGAACTGATGTGATTACTTTTACGCCGTAATTGAATTTTCAAGACCGGTCTAGGTGACACATGGTTTGGTTTAGATTGCGTCTGGATTCACACCTTCACCCACAAGTGCATTAGAGTTTATAATATTGATGTGTATTAGTATGCATGCTTGCATCTCATGTACAAACGGCTTCAGAGGCTCTAAATGACCTTTCTACTTTTCTTTTAGTGAAGTCTTCTTTTCCTCCATAAAAAATAGGCAATAGTTTATGCTCCTTTCCATTGGCCAAATTTTATTGATACCGACGATTCACTGACGACTACGACCTCCACAATTCCAGACTTTGTGTAGTTTTAGAGACATTAATTGGAAAATGTGTGATTGTGATTTCAGACTCATTCCTCCTGGATAAACCTGACTGTTACGGTTACAACAAAACCCATTTAGTTGTGGTGGAGGAAATCAAGAACTTCACCATTGGGATAGGGAAGCCGCTATTTCTTGCGTCGTTTTTAATTTCGGGAAAATCAAGTAAAGTTGGAAGCCTCCCCTTCATTCTCTTTCTCTGGAATTGGATTTGATTTTTTTTGTTTCGGGAAAGATATTCAAGGCAAAATAAATGTATTCCCAGTGTAGGGACCAACATTATGTGAAAACAAAGACAGCACAAGGACGCGCTAAACCAGTTTAACGGTCCGTGAGTGAGCGTTTCATGTGACAAGAATTCATTGTAATCGGTTGCTGGTGTGGGACATGAAAATCCAACCTTTGGAAATGAGTGCAGTATGAGCCGAAGTAAATTTTATTCTTCCTGTTCATAGTACCAAATTTTATCAGATGAAATAATGTACCCTCATTGACATTCTCCAGGATGGCATGTCTCCAGTGTTTTCCAGAAGAGAATTAAGATGTTTGGTTAGGATGATGTTTAAATGTGTGCCACTTTTGCGAAATACAGCGAACGCAACATTGCACTTTTTCTTGAAAGTTGATGGTTCCCAGAAATAATTCCCTGGTGTACTTGCAGAACAATTTTTATATCTTTTGGAGGGTTGTAGTAGTAGCAGAAAAGTGGTTAGAGGGAATGAATGTGGTAAGAGTGCTTCCATTACGCAGCATTTTACGACCCCATGATAATGTTCATTCATAGCATCACTGACGACGTGCTTAGATGCGATCGTGGATCTATATTTCCATTTTATGACACACTTCAAGGAATTGTGAAGTGTCAGTTGTTGCTTCACAAAATAAGGATTGGCGAATTGTAAGAAATTTAAAAGAAACTGTTGTACCTACCGCTGGTAAAGATTGTGCTTGTTTTTGCTTCATGTTCGGTCTGGATTCAGATGGAAGAAATGCAGAAGTGTAAAAGGTGACCTTGATAATGGCTATCGCAAAGCGTTTTTTGCCAACGTACATTTACAGACTAAAAATTGTCTCAATAATATTTTCCGAGGGTGTTTACTTCTAAGTTTGTACATATATCATTTATGTTAGCTTTTCCATTTCATGCATTTTTCAACTCATGAATTGTCTCTGCAAAAGAGATAATGCTGCGTGGATGTAAACGGCATCACATTCCGTTTTTCCCCATAGACTTCCCTTTTTCTGTAGCCCACGCAAAAAACTGGAATAAACTAATTCCAGCAGCCACCATCACTCCACCACTTTTATCGTCTTAAAAAGTGGGGGTGAGTTGGGATGGGACAAAAAAAAGGAAAGTTTTAGGTTTTACCCATGACAGAATCATAACCACGTTCAACCAAGCGAGAAGAAAAGTGCACAATCACGATCTCATTTTTCCAATGTTTTTACGTGTTTAACTCTGTTTTTCTCCAGCTTGACTTGACTAGCTTGAGATGATATGGAAGCAGATGCTAAGTTATATAAACACATTTTCGGGTCCTGTAATAAAAATGTGATATATGAAGTTTGACTTTTTTCCACCCGAACTAAAATAAGACGACGCAGCGGCGGGGTTTTCTATTGCTTGGCTTTCTCTATTTCTCACATCTACGCTTACCTTTTAAAAATATGCACCTTCATTTGGCTTCCCCAGACACCATATCATCTTCAATACGTTACAAACTTTATTTTGAATAGGTGGGAGAATAAATAAACCTTATGATATCCCAAATATAAAACACAATCATTAAAATTCGCAAAGTGCTTTTTGACACTTTTAAACGTTTCTACCGTCAAAAGGTTCACTGGAATTTGAGCTTTAAATGAGATAAAAAGAAAAAATCTGGAGGGATAAAAGATGTAATTGTCCGTTCTGTCGATTTTCCCATTGAGCTGTCTCAAGAAAAGGCAAATAAAAAATATACCTGATATGTCGTCAAATTCCTTGAAATGATCTGAATCAGTACAATACAATTGCGTTTGCATTGGTGCATGGGATCCACTCACTCCCACATTCATTGTCATCACAGCGTATCATGATCATCGTAACAACGTGAAAAGGGAAAAAGTTTCTCCGGTAAAGTCATAAGAAATATTGCTTTCATTGTCATAGAATTCTGGGGAATGGGACTTGGTAGTTTGAACACGACATGGTTCACAGAAAAGCATGGATTTTTTTCTTTCAGGTGACGATAACATCAGAAAATGCATTTGTTTGTAAAAGGTGACAGAATTATGCAAGCACTTCTTTCATATGACGCGCTACTTCCAACGCAAGTTCATTGCTTTTTTTAACAAACTAAAGGAATTTTTTTCTACGTATGTTCCAGTAAAAGAGAATTGTCCGTCGGATGCAAAAGGAGGCATATCTTCCGGCTTCCGCATCTAATTACTCGGAGCCAATTTCTTCTCCCTGTTTCCCCCTCTGTTTTCTCCATGGGAACTTCAGAATTCTCGGCTCAAAACAAAATGGGAGAGATGCTTCATCCTTCAATGCATACGCAAATATATTTCCTTCCCTGGAGGCGAACTGTGCTTGATCGCTTGTCATTTTGCCCTTTATTCACACATTCAAGTGCAGGGACAAGCCAAAGCAGGAAAACTCATTTTCTCTAATGTAAACTTCAATTTGTAGGACTACTGTGAGAGTAGCAGTCACAAATAAGTTAAATTGAGGAATGAGATTAGAGCTGAAGAAAAACAACGAAAACTTTTTTCATGCATTCATTTTTACTAAAACGTAAAAAAGTGTACGTATTTATCAAGAGTTCGTCAGTTGTACATGTGTTCTCCTGGAGAACTTCTCCAGAAATTTAGACTTTCATAAACGAAATAAAATTTTGACTTTTGAAGGGGGACGGTTTTAAGAAATCATTCGAGATGGGATGATTAAAAAAGAAAGTCTTCTCGGAGAAATGTGGATGTATGTGATGTGATAAGATGGAATGTAAACTATGTGGTGGTATGGTTTAACTTTGCTTCGTATAAACCCCCGAATTGCTCTTCATTTCGAGTCACCGTTTCTTGAATGGATATATTCAATCCAATAACCGAATTTCACCTTATACCATGGCTTAAAATGTACGGGTTAGTACGCTTATCTTTCGCTCCGTTTCCACACTTGTTTCACTCTCCTTTTATGATTTTCTGAAGAATTCGCAAAGTCAAAGTCTATTTATTCAAAAGAAAAAAATTTCCTGCATTTGTTAATATGCTTGTTTTTTAAAAAAAGCATGTTCCGACTTAATGTCGAAAACTTATTTGTACTTAAACCGCGGCTTTTTGTTGAGAAGTTGAGAAAAACTTTTTAAGGAACCCATCACATTGGATCACAAAGCCAAAACTAGAGTAACCCTAAACCAACCGAAATGAGCCGTGTTAGTATAAAAAGACCTATTTTCGTGTTAAAAAATTGAAGCTGAAGTTGAGTAAGAAATTATGTCAGAATACAAATACCAGCAGAGTCATACGTACTGAAAAAGACAATTCGGTCAATTTTATTCGGTTTCGGGACACATGTTCGAATTCCTTAACTTGTCATTACTCTATGCGTACAATATGGCCAAAAGGCGAGCATTATATTTTCCAGGATTGAAAAATATGTCCAAAAATTTCCTGATAATGACATACTGAGTAAGAACGAACGAAAATATTTCTGTTGCACTTACAAACACGGAACAATGTTTTTTTCAGTATGAGGGCTCTAGGGGAAGTAAAAATAAAAATGTGCTTGAGAGAATGTGACAAGAATGAAACTATGACGCAGCATTTTATGGTTCAAGATAATGTTCATTCATAGCTTCACTTGATGTTCTCGTGGATCGTGATTCCTATTTTACGACACAATTCATGAGATTGTCGTTTGTTGCTTCGGAAGAAAGAGGAAGAATCCAAAAATTTGGAAGGATGTGGTGGGCCACCACTGTAGTTTGTGTACAGGTCTACTAATAAATGGATGCTGCATATACGCCGAATTGAAACGACTACGGCCATTATAAAAAAATAGCGTTGAGGAATGTTCATTGCAAGTTACGTTAACGTTTGTTTAGGAAATTGATTTTTTTAACATCTTCAGTTTACAGTTCATTGCATCAACAACATCAACATCCCTTGCGAAAATTCTTACGAGAATATGAGATGTTAAGATAAACTTGTTCCGGAGTCCTGTTGTGATGCAATCTCCTTCGTATTTCATTTTCCAAAGTTTATTTTATGAAGACGAAAAACTAATAAAGACCTTGATTGACATAGTTGCATATATTTAGACTCAATGAAAGTCAAAGTTGAGATTCATTTATGAAGAAGTTGCTGTCATCTGTTCCCTTATGATGTTTTTTGACTTAATTAGAGAAAAACTTAAGCCCTGGAAAGTCTGGAAGTCTCAAGGTTGCATATGATGACATGGAGGAGAGATTTAGTTTGCTTTCACTTGCACAGGGGAAACTGAATGGATTATTTTCCAGTGCTCCCATTTACTTCACAATAAAATTCATGTAATTCTTTCCTGTACTGCTCAGCTCATCTCTGTACCAGCGTAGATATGTGTGTGTGCATGTAAATGTGAACTTTGATCTGCAGAGCTACAGGTCGTCCATCCCCAAAAATTTTCTCGAAATGGGCGGATGGCCAATAAAACTTAGTTTAAAAGGGGTTAAAGGAGGCAATCATACGTTTGGGTTTTAATTGCCACAATGGAGATTCTCCCACTATCTTACATTATCACATCCCAAAAACTCCAGTTTGGCACGCACACCCGCGCAACAGAATGATTCCCGTTTGTTCATGAAACACGGTCGTCTTGAAAGTGCTAATAATAGAATGAAATGGGTAATATTTGGGAGCCAATGAAAACCAGTAAAACTAAAGTCACCAAAATTGAATGACCCGGAAGTATGTGCACCGCATTCAAAGAACTGCATTCACAGAGCGTAATAAAACGAGACAGATTCCAAACCAGAACAAGCTTCCGCTGCGCTGAGTAAGATAGGACAGCGGTGTGGCCATTCCACTTCAACCCTTCTGGATTCATTAAACACGATTTTGATTGTGATCATGATCGTGAAATTAAATTGAAGATAGCTTAGACGTCTTTTAATTAGAAGGGAAGAGCTCAAGGTTGTACCTAACTCCTCCGGAATACTGGTCCAATACCAAACGAAAGGGTTAAAAATAGTTGAAGTAGTTTATTGGCTTTTTTGTACCCAAAGTAATTGGCAATAGTCAGGCAATTTGGTCTTGATAAAAGAACGTTGAATGGATTAGATTGGACACTTAAGGGAAAACAAACTGCGTCTGTTTCCTCATTTTTATTATTCAAGAGAAATGAATCGAAGATGCACGCCACCGCAACTACTATTTCGCTGATAAGGGAAGAAACAGGTTTTTTATTCTGAACACTCGCACTAAAGTTCTCATTTGACATACCAATGAACGTACCATTGCTAGAAAGCTAATATTTCCGGTTATGATACCGTCGATTTGGGCACCACACACTCGCTCGGAAGTAATTGTCGTCGTTAGACAGAAGGTGAAAATGAAAGAAACTTTCTCCTGTAAAGTCATCGTCAAAATGAAATTGGGAAGAAATATTGTCGGATTTGAAAATTCCTGAAGAGAATAACTTGTGGGCGGGAACATGGACATACATCTCAGAGAAAACTGGAAATGTAAGTGCTTGTTCTTCCTGTGGTTTCGTTTCGAATTCTTTCGTCCTTGCTCTTGTCGTTGTCATCGTCCAATTCCCATGTCGGGCGGGACTGGAACATACAAAATGGAGAAATTGTCATGAAGGAAGAAGGGTGCGAGGCTAGTGTGGAGGTGGGGTGCAGAGATGGAACATGAAGGCTACCATAAGATGAGGACTTACATTACGTCCGCAATTTCTAACCACAAAACGACGAAGACGGTGAGGATATTTTTTAAAAACGTTCCTCAATTTTTTTCCTTTTTTGCCTTATTTCTAACGACGTTCCACCAACTATTGAATAAAAATGCACTTTTCCGAAATCTGGTTCAACAAAATATTTTTTTCTTTTCTACTGTAACAGCTTAAAGTTGGAGTAGTTACTAGTGTGATGAAGTGCTCTAAATAAAGGTCCCAGTGAGCACTACTTTAAAGTTTAGATGCCAATTAGAATGTGTTGTTTATTCGACTGTTCTCTAACCGCGACAGGCCCACGGTTTAGCCATTACTGTTTCCTTAAATACTCTTTGCTCTCACGCTTGCTGATGCTGCTGCAGTTGTAGTTGTTGATGACGATGATGATGGAGGTGGCTTCGCTTCACCG
>JAHZMX010006709.1:1664-14860 GCA_027743895.1 Seira musarum | reverse complement strand
GTTTGTTGAGATACTTGGCATTGTATTGGCACCGCTCGTTTGGATTGTGGGTCCACTTTTTAAGTCATATGGTCAATTTTCTTCATCACTGGCTCAGATTATACCTTGGAACGGTTCCATTCGCGCGGGCACGATAAGCCTAGAGTCTTTGCATTTCGTTGTTTGTTATCTTTTGTCAATAATATGATGTATTGGGCTCCTGCCCGTGCTTTGATCTAGGCCAGAAAGTCGTTTTTGAAACTCCTGATGGAGATCCTTTCCGTGGAAAAGCTTCTGAGAAGTGCTTCAGACTCAGCGATCGTTTTCTTAAGCATTTTGGGACCATTCAAGGTCGAAAAAAACTATTTTATAGAGAATTGGTTATTTTACAACATATGCGAAAACGGAGTTAATAAGTGCAAAGATAACGGAGAAAAAAATTATTTTTAAGTGTTCGAAAACGGACCGTTCACCCTGTAATTCCAATATTGGATTTGACTCGATTTGATGTTGGAATCTGAATTTTGACATTGAATTTAGATTGGATTGGGGATGGGTATAAGGTTACCGAATAGGAACACAGACCAAAGCACTGCAGAGGCACAATGGTTACTAATATAAGAAAAAATGAAGGGAGAAAATGAAACGAAAACCAACTAGTCTGATTTAGTAAATATATTTTTATTTATTCATATATCCCTTAACCTAGAATCATATTACATTTCAGTATAATCATACATGTAAATTGTTAGCATTACGAATGTCTTCTTGAATGAGCTTCGCACTCACGAGGAATAGTAGGACCTCGTGAGTATAGTAGGACCTCGTGAGTCTGAAATTGTCGATTTTTTTCTCTCAGGCAGATAGCCCATCGCAAAAAAGGTACTCTTGCAAAATTTCAGGATGTACCTCTCTGATTTGCTGATTTTATTGCAAAAACATTTTTTCGATAAAAATCTGGTATTTTCTTTATGACAAAATGCATGGAGAAATTTAATGCACCACAGGTCCCTACCTGATCAACTTTCTCACTTTACCCATCCATATGAAAATCTTAAAATGTGGAAGTAAAACAAGTCTTACGAGATTTTTATACAGCGGTAAGTTTTAAAGAATCAGATTTGCAATGTCAATCTTACAGGCGACGCTGCTCTCTGATTTTCAATGATTCTATCTAAATATAAAAATGATTGGTTCTCAAGTCAGAAACGAAAGCAAAATGAATCTTCATGCGATATAGAGATACGCTCGCTGTACTGTTCAAAACTTTTTCCTTAAAACTTTCTGCTGGAAAGAAATCTCCTGAAATGGAGCGAGTTACAAGTTTTAAAGACACATTTCCAGGTATTCATATGGATGGGTAAAGTGAGAAGGTTGATCAGGTGTGCATCGAATTTCTCCATGCATTTTGTCATAAAGAAAATGCCAGATTTTTATAGAAAATAATGTTTTTGCAATAAAATCAGCAAATCAGAGAGGTGCATCCTGAAATTTTGCAAGAGTACTTTTTTTGCGATGGGCTATCTCCCTGTAAGAAAAAATCGAAAATGTCAGACTCATGAGGTCCTACTATTCCTCGTCAGTTAGTTATCACAACTTACTTTAACTGGGCCATCACCAGCCTAGAGCCGGACCATTGACCACCAGGTTAAAGAGGAGTCAGCGGTACGACTGAACTAACGAATTACACGATCGCGGCATTTTTATAACCTCGGAAAGAATTTCGAGAACATATAAATATTTTTGTTTTTACAATACATCATTTCTCAGATTGCACGATGGATAGAAACTACCTACACCAATAAATGAGAAAGTCTCATGCTTCCCATGGGGAAAATTGGATTTGCATTGGAAAACACCTATTGGATTGAATTGGAACCATCACTAACTTGCTACGGTGTAAATGTTTCAATGGTTTTCAAGCTGTCATTCTCTGTTCAACTTCGGCTACCCAAAATTATCTACTTGAGATGGGGAAGTGTTTCGTTTGACTACAAAACTTGCTTTAATTCTTCTTTTTAAAATTAAATACATAAACCGGATAAAAAGCAACCCGATGTTTTGATATTGAGTTGAAAAGTTACAAATGAGTCCTGTAACACGATATTAAACGCTTATTTGGGGAAATAGAGAAACTGTGGTGAGTAAAACATGGACCCATACGCCATTGTGTTTTCAGAAGCGACTTTTACACAAGAAACATCCGTTGTAGACTCTGATGTATTGTGTTACACAGAAATTTAGCAAAATTCGAAAAACTTGGATAAAACTGAAAATAAATCGCCACATCTTGTGAGATAATTTCTGAAACGCCTCCACAAATTCATCGTCATTATTTTGTACTTAAAATTTTGCATGATGCGTATTTTCTATTAAAGGAAATTTTGACTGCTATATAGTTGCCGCGCCAAACAGATTCAATTATCTAAAGTTACAGAGTTACTACGGAGTAAAACTTACAATGGAACTTGGTGTATATGTTCCCAATTTTTTTAAATCTGAATTCATACGGTGAAAGAGCATCTCAAGAAGCATATAAATCCGTCAAATATTTTTAGCACTACTCCTCCAGATCCGAGAAATTTACTTCGATTTAAAAATTTTATATCAGAGATGGGGCACCACATTGGTGTACAACAATTCTTATAAAAATTGGTTGATTTGGGGATTCTTATTAACTACAAATAAATCATTTCTTCTTTGGAGTAGTCAAACATTCAACTTCATCCAAAGAACGTTGTTCTTTAGTAAGGTTTGAAAATTTTTCTGAAGCAGCCCACCACTGCTCCAATCCCTGATTTTCTTATCATTGGGGTAAATTGGGGATACTTTTTGCAAAACCCCGAAAACTACCGAGAAGTGCTAAAAATATTCGATGGATTTATATGCTTCTTGACATGCTCTTTCACCCTATGAAACCAGAATTCCAAAAAATGGGGACATATACACCAAGTTACATTGTTAGCCACTGCCCAGCTCCAATTTTCTGTAATTTTGAATACTGATGTCTTTTGGTCAGAAACGGTAGTTTGTGCAGTTTTGGCCGTCGGCGAATCGATTTAAACTATTTCTGATTATATTATTTTTTCACGACACATTTGTGATCCTTCAAATGTACATACATTGAAATCAAACCATTCACAAGCTCATTACGTTGCCGTACTATTCGCATCCTAACCTAACTTTTTCGTTCATTTCAACGAGAATGAATTGTGCATCTTTTATATTTAAAACGTCCTATATTTTTAATCGTGCTAAAAAATTTAAAACTTACGAGTAATAGTAGCATGCTGTTGGACTCCGATTTGGCTGAAGTTTTGCATACGGGTATTTATTGAAGGCACGATTAATGCTTTTCTGGGCGTAAGCAATGTCCTTTTAGTCAAATCAATATGTACTAATACCTATGGACTCGAGAAATGATGTACTAAAAGTTATTCAATCCGAGATCACAACGTTTGTTCGTAAAATTTACGTAGAATTTTTGTAAACTTCGTGCTATTTCTCGTTGATAAAATGCTATAAGAAAACTCCATGAAAACATCATATGAATTTTCAAACGACTTTTCTTCGCTCAGATAGTACAGGGTTTTTATCTTGTTTGATTTTGCATAATTTTCTTTATGCAAAGTCTGGTTAAGAAAGTTACGATTCAAGTATATTGATCATGCGTGTACGCGATTGACTCCAAGACTCCTATTATGAACAAATTAACTTTAAATAAGCATATCTTATCAATGATCAATATATGTACATTGACAATTCATTAGTAATAAATAGTTAATCAATATGTGCCTAAACGAGGTATCAAATACTTTCCTAGGTTAAACCACCCGGTGCCGTCGAGGGCATTTTGCATTTTACATTCTAAATTGTGCAGCAAGTAAACAAAAATCAATGGTTCTCATTTCCAAGGATTCCATGTATTCCATTCTGGCCTCATGATTCATTTTTTTGAATGAACCAAAATTATAACAAACAGGTCGAAAAGATGCAATTATCTTTTTCGCTCGAACCCTCCTGCTTCTTCCGATTTGCAAATTACTTTGATATGTCCATGTCAGCAGTAGTTTTGTTGTCTCCTCAAAGGGATACGTAACTAATGGCAATCCAAAAAGAACCACGAAAAGCACCACAGACCATACGCAAACAAAAATCATTACGATGGGAGCCGCCAGTAAGTCATGTGCATTTACGAGTATGCAGGTAATAGTGAACACGTAGAAATACAGCAGACCTAATATCGCGCTAATTATTTTGTTTAAGTCGGTAGAATGCAGCGCTGAAAGCACATTGTAGGCTCGGTAAAGCTCACAGGCCTTGTCCAAACTAGTTTTGGAAACGTCTTTAATGTTTTTCAAAATTTCCTGCGAAAATGAAATTGTAGCGCAGAATAAATTTAACGACAAGCAAACCGGTTTCAAGACTTCGTTTACGGTGCAGAGAAACCAAAGAGACAAAAGGAGAAAATAACCCCATGAATTAATAAAGGGCAAACTCTCCGTCTTTGGAAATGCGTGATAAATAGTTGCGGTAAGGGGGTCAATAAAACTTCCGGTCTTGATTGCGTATGGCAAAATTGGCAGATATAGGTACGGTACTACTGATGAGAATATACTTGAACAACACGACAGGAGACCGATGGTTTCACTTGTGCCCAACCTTCGTCGAACTAATAAAACCACAGCTAATAAAAATCATTAAACGCTTTCAACTTCATGAGATACATATAAAGGTTTAATACTTTTAATTTGATTAGTGTTACCTTTTACCAACAACTTTGCGTTTGGAGTACAATCCAAAACTTGCCTCTCTCTTGGAGGTGAATAATGCTCGACTGTATCCAGGGCCTTTGTCATTTGGCTGAATGATCTGGAAATATCTTGTCGGTGTAAAAATAAAAGCCTCTCGTCAACAAACATTGAGCACCAAATTAGGATGAACAATACCGACATTGCGATGTATGAATACGATTTAATCCCAGAGTATCGTGTGCATTCCTTGAATCCGGAGAAAAGGATTAAAGCCAGGGCCACAATAAAAAGTGACCATCGGTATGCGTAAAAATGGGATGACCTAATACCGTTATGATCCACTGTGAATGCTACTTTGGAGTTATTCCATGTTAAAAAGTATGAAAAACCAGAGAGAGGCAGAGCAGAAAGAATTTGATTCCGAAGTTGGAAGGAACATAAAATCAGGTACCTTGAAAGAGCCATTTTGATCGACATCTAATGTGGTTCACCCATCTCACAGCACCACTTAAACCGAACTTAATGTTTCACATAAAAATTGTTTTAGCACTAAAAAGAGCGCTTATGCAAGAGGAAAAAGCTACTAGACAAAGTTACATAACTTTTCTTATGAAGAATATATAAACCAACACAGTTCGAGTTAAGCCGACGAAACTTGTGCATCATGCTTCATTAGTCTTTTAAATTGTTTTCATAAGAAAAACGCGCGACGCGACGGACATCCTGACGGGCTGTCCGCCTGCTTTTGCCAAGTGGCTATCCAATCGACGATTTTTTGTAACGTGTCGTAATAAGTGCAGTAGCCAGAAAGCGATATCATTATGTAAGCCATCGGATTACTACACGGACTTTTCACATATGCTGCATCCCGCAAATGGAATAAGAAAACAGCATGAAAACTTAATTGTTTTTGCCTAACTTTTTGTTGAAAACATTTCGTCTAATAAGTATTTCTTATAAATCATTTATTGAATATAAATTTATAATTCGCCTTTCTTGGTTTGGGAGAACAATAGCTATTCGCTAGCTAGACGAAGCTTACGTGTTCAGCAAATGATTTTCTCCATGCTTCAAACCAAACTTTTTGCACATTATGCAATAAAAATTTGCATTTGCTAACTCACATTTTATGATGGTTTCCAGTACGAAAAGCCATTTCCTAAGAAATGAATGCAGTTAATTAAAGCAATAGAACAAAAATAAGCTCACCAGTTATAAGTATGTATATTTTTGACAGGACGAGGGGTTGCTCAAATAATGTTGAAAATGAATAGAAGTAGTAGATGCTGTTGTTTCATCTTTATATCGTTTCCACGTCAGTTCCATACGTTTCTTAGGGGCAGTTTTTGGAAAAAGCTTCTTAATTTTGACATAGTAGGAAATGAAATCCCATTGCGTTTATGACAATGGAGGGTTACATTTTTGGTCCTCTCATGCAAAACATGATATTGAAACTATTTCTCAAAAGACAAATATCGTATATTCTAATATAGAACGCAGGGCGTTCTATATCAGACCCGCGTTCTATTCATTTATTAAAAACCAGACAATTACTGATCGAAGTAATTTATTCACATTTTATGCCAAACTCGTATAATAACTGGATGCATAAACCAAACAAAGCCAAATAGATACACACTGTGGGTGTTTCTCACCAAAGTCATGTGTTAGTTGTGGTGTGCAGGTGCCTAATCGAAAGCTATGGCCAAGCTATGCTTTCTATTTTACCCCCGCGTTCTATTTCAGACCAGCGCCCTATATCAGACCCGCGCTCTATTCGTTTTATCGCCTTCGACCCCCGCGTTCTATATCAGACCCGTGCTTTATTTGAACCCCGCGTTCTGAATCAGAAAATACGGTACGAATAATTAGTTAAATTGGAGTTAAATGATGTTTTTTAGAGCGTTAATTAACTTGTATTAAAAGCCACCGCCAATTACAGGGCACTTACAATTTGTTTATATGGGTTAGATTCCTGCAAAATTAACGAAATCAAAATAACGCTTTAGTTACACCTTAAGCTTTTAATAGTGCAACGTGAAACAGACACGGAAGCGTAAACTACGTTGAATTTATTACAAAATTATGACTTTTAATTGCAGTCGCTTCAACTTTGCAGTCAGCACGAAAGTGGAAAAAGTAGGTCGACGGAGTTATTGTATTCCAAAGTGCGAGACGGAGACGCAGAAACTGTTAATGTCCCATGCAAGCTTGCCACTAGGGCAACTATTTGGATAGAACGAACAGTTACTGTGGATTGGGGAAGGTAAACAAGAAATAAACTATTTTTCAAGTATTAACACATTTTTTGTTTTGATTGTTTTGTGATGGATTTGAAAACAACCAACGCAGATTCAACTTGTTACCCCACCAATTGCAATGATGTCGTACTAAACGGTTATTACAAATGTGTATGTAATATCATGGTGTCATCAGGATGAAATTAATATTTATATTTGTTCGAGGTCCGCCGTGAATAATGAGTTACAAATAAGTCGCTGAGAACTGCCATTGTGTGAGAGTCAACAATGTGCATGGCGTCAACTTTGAAAATCAAATCTATATGGAGGAAGTTGAATAGTCGTATAAACAAAGAGGTGTCTTGAAGTACGATTGGCGGCTTAAACGAACCCAATGGTAACAATTTTTTTTATTTCATTTACATAAAAAATGTACGTTACACTTACATTGCGATTGATACTAAATGAAAATTTTTACATTTATAACACCGTGAACGACTTACTAACGCGCAATAGAAACTGCCGGTGCTTTTGTTTAAAAAAATGTGAAGCTTAGCTAATTAAGCAACACCATATATACTCCTGGTTCTTAATTTATTATTACAATCACAATAATTGTCACTTGACAATGAAACGTTGTGAGTAAGGTGTGAAACTGGGGTGCGTTCAGGGGAAGAAATACTAATGACGAAGCAAAGTAGTCTCAACTAAACGCTCGTACGTTAATCTTAAGTGAAAAAAACCCTGAACGACCGGTAGCCCTAAATTTAACTCCATTTCTAGCAAACAACTTTTTTATTACTTTTTTATCCAGTTTTATTACATGAATCAAATATGATTTCTACATAAATCAATGTTTAATGTCATAGATTGTAGCGAATAAGTTAGTACAAAAAATGAACCCGACGAAAGTGTGAAGCAGGCAAACAAAGACAGGTTTGGCAATATGAATTTCTTGGTAACAACAAGAATTCGTCAGGTATTTTCAAATCGTGCGAACATCGAGATGCAATAAGTGCAACCAAGACAAAGTCTACACAACCGCTAAATAAACAGAAAACTCTTTATCAATAGTAATCGAATCATATAAGAGTTCGTACGACTGGCCTTTCAAGGAAATCTCATTCCAGTTATTGGATACATTGCCGCGGATTAAACAGTTGTTTAAGTGGCACGTCAAATTTCGTATTCCATTAGTTACTTAACCCTTTATAACTATTTTACTGCTACTCTTTGAAACTTTATAAACCACACTTAAAGCATCCGGCAATCAGACATGAGCAAAATACTCATTTTAGAAAATGCAATTACAAAATACAAAATAGATAACAAATGGAAGAAAATGAAATATACAAATACAAAATATTTGAGGAAAACAAAGAAAATATATAATACAAATTGAAAATACATTGCTAGTTTTAAGAAAATACAATTACAAAATGAAAATACCGGTAGTAATTTTTACTTTTACTTTTGTTTCGAAATTGAGGTGAATTTAGTACTTCCAGTTTTTAAAACAAAGTAGTTAGTGCGATTATATGTGAGAGATAAGTAGAACAACTTCTTTTCACCGCAAAAAGCTTTAAAACTACCTGTTTTTACTCCAAACTTGCAATTTTTTAGAGTAAAGTATTTTCAAACATCTGAAAGAAAATACGTTCTGGCGAAAATACTTGCTGCAATTTGGAGACTTTAAACTACAAATACAAAATGCATCTTCATTTTAGGTTAAAATTAAAATTTTCAAATAAAATACATCCAAAAAATTGTATTTAAAATACAATTGTATTCCAAATACAGTACTTTGTGCTCATGTCTGCCGGCACTATTGCTAACCTAGTGATACTGTTTTTCTACAAACTCGCTAAAAATGAGTACGCTTATAGATAAATTAATAAGAGCCTTGGAAGTTGTCTTCAGCTGAAATTGCGTAAAAAACGTAACCCAAAGTGATTGAGGTATTGAAGCAGGTAATGTTCTTACTTGGTGTGTGGTTTAAAAAATTCTTTATTAATAAACAGAAAAACTCGCACTTTTGAAAGATAAATTTCACTGCGTTGACAAAAAGCCACGCCAGGAAAACGAAGGCAAAGTAGGCAATGCAGCAACGCTACAAATAACTTCTACCCTCCTCAGCCCTTACTGATCAGAAATGCACACAATAAAATATGTGCATTTTACATCGAAAAATTTCCGCGAAAGGTTAGCAAGCAATTAACGATATTATTTGCAATGGACCTAAAAAAATCCAGTCTTGTTCCCTTATTCATTGATCCTGTTGTGCAACCAAACGCAATGGGTTTTAAAATTGCACAAATCTTCCTTTTAAATACTTTCCTTGTAAATGGACGTCCGTGATAACTTACTTGGCACCGTCTCATCCACACTTGCTTTAGTAGTTTACTTTCAACAGGTAAATTTAAAATGAAATCAAAGTAAACAATTAAGAATGCCAGAGAATTCAAAGCAAAGAATGAAGTAAACAAGCGCATTTCCCAAAACAGGCCTCCACTAGTCAAAATGGTGACGCAGGCACTGAGTAAAATGATAAGGTATAAACAGGCCAGCATGACCCCGTTGATGGGACTAAATGTTTGATCAAAAATGGTTGTCAAATATCGAAGGCTGAGATAAAACTGCAAGTTTTTCTCGGTGACTTGTTGAGTTTTAAGGAATGCCAAAGTCTCCTGCACCAGGCAGGGCACTAGTGCCATTAGACAATCTAATGTCCTCAGATGTCGACATCCCTCTACCACAGACAAATGCACGTAAGTAAAGCGGAATAAATGCAGTACAAAAGTTTCGGCGGTTTCAAGTTTGTCGTAACAGAATCCTGGGAATAAGATTTCGAGAGCATGAATCGTTGGATCAACCTTCAACACAATCGCAACTGGGGTAAGGAGGAACGAGGTTGCAATCAGTCCACATATTATTCCGCGTAATGTTAATCCAGTTCGGTCAACGCTTTTTATTTCAGCTGAAACTGGAAGTAGTTTGAGAAATTAAGACAAGCGTCTGGAGGCAATATTTATTAAGCAAATTATAACTTACCCTGGGAAATTTTTTGAATAGCGCGATATCTTGATGACATTTGGGTTCCGTTGGCAGGAGTCTTTTTTTGTAGAACTTTTGTAGCATTAAGCAGCAAATTCAATGCAGAAACTAAATGGGGACCTTCCATCCGCAAGATTTGCATTCCGGCGGGGAACAAAACGCAAAATATAAGATGAGTCCCTACAAGGAAAAGTATCAGTGGACTGTGGCGCGTGATCCCAAACAAGTTTGATACAAGTACAACCAGAATTTGTGGAGTGGAAATAATTAATATGACAACAACATTGATGAAGTACCAAGGCCATAAGTCACGTCTGCTTTGCTCAAGTCTGAACTGATTTGTGGAAATATCGAAAGAAATATTTCCTCGGTATCTGCAGAATTTGTCTGTCATTTTTTGACTAATTGAAAGCGCTTTCAAAATTTGTAAGGTACTCATTTTCAGTGTTTTGTTCATAAACAATATTCGCTAAATTTTGAACGGTTTGCGAAGCTAACTGGATTTCTTTCTTACTCGTGGCAGGCCTGGCTACAACCTTCTGGGATTCATGATTCGATAAACCTTTTCTTTTTTAGAAGAAAATAGACTCCATTCCATAATAATCAATGAGGTCGGAACCGTATAATTTATCTATTGTACATTTTGAAGCAAAATTACAGGATGTGTTCACAAATATCCACTAGTTATACCAAGGCTGCTAGGAGGCAGACAGTTTGCCAAAGTAACCACAATTGTTTTAGTAAGTCGGTAATTACGAAGGCAAACCCTTTGCTAAATTCGATGCGCACTAGCCTTCAATTGAGGAAAGGTTGGTTGCAAAAATTAAGCGGACCCACCCAAATCGTTTTAATTTTGAACATTAATTACCACAGCAATTGGTATCAAGGACAAAAGGATGTTAGCAAATGTTCAAATCGCACCAAATTGTACAGGTAAAACATGAAAAGCAGTTTAAATCCGGTTATTACTTGCATAAATAGGTAGAGGCTGTTTTGGTGATGGTAAGCCGCTTTGGTGATACGTATACCGTGCCTCAAGAAACCAGACCCCATAGTTATTCGTCAATTGCGTCTTCTATTAAACTTTATACTTTGAATACAAATATCAATAAAAGCTTCGATGATATAAAATATCCGCGCAGCAGAAAAGTATTCATTATTTTGAAACACCTTTTTACCTTCCTTTGATAGTTTTCAATAAGTTCGGGAACAAACAGCTCTTCCCCAATTTCTATAAATATGTTTTTGTACAGCTGAAAACGATTGACGAAACGCCGCTTTCAAATTTTTATCGTGTCGTCTTACACATTTCCAAATGATTCCTGGTGAAATTCTATCAGTCCCATAAAACAATTAAGTAAACATCAAACCGAGAACACAACTATAAGCAGCCATAGCAACCAATCAAAGCAATAATATTAAGTCAGGGCTTTTGATATTTTCTCATGCGAGCAATTATGTTATGTGAGTTCTTTGCAGTCAGCTATCAAAAAAAGAGTCGAAAAATTGCAATTCTCACGTATAATTGTAGATTGTCTGAGTAGGGATAGAGGGACAATGCAGTGGATAGTCTAGATTGAATCCGGCATTCCAAATTTAAGGTATCACACAAATATTGATGACAGTGATTTCAATATTACGTTGGATAATGTTGCATGATATGATTGCAATTACTTTACATTATCTATTGCAATTTAGCAGACGACATTGAGCAAAAAGAAAGCCTATAATGGCATCATCACACCTATGCGTTTTTGGAATCGGCCTGGAATTCTATCTGCAAGTTCACCTTTTGCCAAACCAATACAGACTTTGGTTACAGCTACTACTCGGAGGACAACTCGGCATTAAATTCAGAGGTTGGCCTTTCGAGGTCCAATTGGTTATTGTAACGGAAAGATTGATGATTAGAATTAGGATGACAACTCGTGTCCAGTGTAATTTGACAAGCATTTTACTTCGTAACATAAATGTTACAAAACGTACAAAAAATCTACATTGAGCGTACTGACTGGCTTATTATGGAAGCTGTAGTCGAAAGTGCAGCATAGAATCTTACAAGGCAACACTCCCTGAGTTAAAGAATTTTTGCGTTTTTGTGAAAAATGAAATTGAGGAATTTTCGTTTGTCTTGGAAATGGTAAACTTGCGTTTAAATTAGAAGAATTTCTAACAGCCATGTTGTTGATGATGATATTGATGATGAGCAATTAAAGAACAAGCAGGGTTCCTCATTTCCATTCTACATTGCTAAATAATCCAGCGGTACCGTTGTCCGCCCCTCAGCCTATAATCGTCAGCTTCATTTCATTTCCTTGCAATAACTTTATAAGATTGGGATGGGGAATGCAAATCCGTGAATTCCTTAGTAAGTGCCGAAGACTATCCTTGACAGCCGGAACCAACCTGAAATAATTTTGTACCAGTTCTATAAGGACTGGAAACTTCTACTGGAATGAAGCTATTTTCGGGGGAGGTGGGGTGGGGGGCTGCGGGGCCGCACTAGTATGTATATAATTATGTATATGCATATCGTCGAAATGCAGTAATTTTCTACAAAGTTTTAAGCGTAACATCATTAACATTAATGGCCCGGTACTATGCAGTAAAAATTGCCAGTTTTCGCTGACTAGTGAACATTTTTGGGTGGTAAGCACCTTCCAGGCATGCGAGGTATCAGTTATGGTAAATTCCGACCCCCTGATTACGAATAGGATAAAATTAGCCCGTCTATGCGTAGCTGGAAAAAGTTATCAGCAGTTTAATTTTTTAAATGGGCTCTTATACACCATAACAGACATGCTCTTATTCGCGTTTCGAATTGTTGCATGTACTCAAAACCATGAGTTCGTCATCAATGGCTTTAACAACATGTACCAAGCTACTTTTGGAGACGAAATTAGTCGATATGTTGAACGCGCAGTTGGTCCATGGTGGAGGAATTCATTTTTGATTTAATATAAAACGTGTTTTTTTCTTTTCATTTTTTGTTCGAAGAAAAATTAGGAACACAGTAATATGCTATCGTTAAATATTTTCTGCCAGATTATTTAATTTTCGTATGAAAAATCAAAAGTTCTTGGATGACAAGTAATTTCAGTGACACATTTTGAGGTATGCATTAATATTCCGTATTTCGAATAAAGTCTGAATCATGACTTATATGAAC
>JAHZMX010006708.1:0-11929 GCA_027743895.1 Seira musarum | reverse complement strand
GTCTTCTTTCTCTGGGGTATAGGCATGCTCATCGCTATCTTTCCATTTGTGTTGGAAATCAAATGGAATAGCTTACTTAGGTTTTTACGAGCTAAAGTAAAGACAGAACGGATTGAATTTATAGTGTACATGTGAGCTGATGCGTACTTTAAGTTTTAACCTAGGCATGTCGTAATTTTATAAACTGATTGATCTACGGGTATCGAATTAATAATAAAAACAGTAAATTAATAGAGTTAAAATTAGGAAACGAAAAATGCATATGAATCACACATGTTATGTTAAACGAAATTTAAATTGTACTATATTATGTAATCAATTGATTATAGATTGCTTGAACATAAACTAATTGATTCTCACTACATGAGAGTAATGCACAGAAGAAGCTTTAATTGCATCCACTATCAGTGACTCTTCCACTTGGTTCCACGGCGATGAGACTCCCCTGCGAAGGCTCTCTCAATGTTCTACTTTCACTAATATCTTCCCACTTTTGTCCTTCCTCGTCTGGCCCACGTAATTTCGCAGGAAATTTCTTTAGAAGTTGGCGGTATATAGCTGGTTCAACGTTGTGCCCAAACAAATAGAGCACGTACTTAAACCAGTCGGAATAGGAACAGCGTTCGATGATCACTCCACTGTCTGGAGCCGGAAGGATAGGACACAAATAGGTAAGTAGCCAGGCACGGCATTGCGCAACATTTCTGTTGAAGGTACATTTCCTCAGTATTGGAAACACCTGATCGGTCAATGGATCATCAAGTAAGGCGCTTGACTTGTTCATGAGTATCGGTCAGATGGCAATAAAAGCGTAAACGGAGAGCTCATTTTCACTTAAGTAGTCCCACAGGTACATCATTACAGCGACATCCATTACAATTAATGTTTCACTGAAGAGGTAACTACCCATACCCCGTAATTAGCGTGACTTCCAAGACTGGTGTAGAAGTAAGTTGGTCAGCAGCTTCAGTTGCTTTTGAACTTCTTCTGAATTAAAACCATGTACCTTGGATTGGGTTTGTTTATAAATGCTTCTTTCAATTCATTATAAAAGTGAAAATTGAGAAAAAATATTTCAGATTGTCCTATAAAAAGTGGTTTTATTCGTATTCAGGGTATATTTTTAATATAATTATTAATGTTAGCATTTATACTAGTACCTTAGACGGCACATTTCAATCTTGAGCACACAAGGCTTTGACTTTTGGCTACAGAATTTTAGCTAGAGGATCGGGGACTTTTACTTTTAACTACAATCCTTTTCAGTGCGAACCTCAGATTTTCATGTCCATTTCGACGAAACTGGCGATGAGAGCAGAGAATGGCACATTGGTCCAGTGTGCTCACTACGGCTTTTCCACTAACTTTGAATAAAGCTTTAAGAAAACTGTATCCAGAAGAAAAAGCATGTAGTAATATCGACTTCCAAATCTCCCACAGAAACGTTGTCAGTGACACAAGATGGAGCACAGAAAGAACTATCCAAACAACATACAGCTCAATCCACGTCGTTGAAACTTCATGATTACATTCCTCTTGACTAAACGACCTTAGGGAATGCTGTCCAACTCGTTTGGTTTCCTCGGCCACAGCCTTCATTAGCTTCCTTCTTGCCGGCAAAGAGCTTTTGCTTAAAACGGCTCCAACTAAGACCAGACATATTTTTTGCTTGTTTTTCTACCGGATTTACAACAGAATACCAATTTTCAAATGCTTTGTTCTCCAATCTCCGAAATTCTCTACTAATAATGCCGGATTCCAAGAACGCAACAAAAAACTTAATACGTGTACTAGTAAAGTAGTCAAAAGGGGTGCAAATACCTCGCGCTTGTAGATATGTATGATCTATGACTTCGTTGTTTTCGTACATTACCCTATTTCCTAAAAAACTAATTAACGGGCCTACAAATTTGTTTATGTCCTGATTACTATCAACCTCGGAAATAATTGCCATTGGTCCCGGTACATTAACTATATCGTATTCGTGTTTTTGATTTGGGATGTGCCATAAATAGTCACCGAGGTCATCGTTAAATGCTGAAACAATTTTTATTGCCTGAAATTTGGAGCTAAGTTTCCCTTGACTAACACTGACAAAATCTACGTTGTCCATTGCGTGGCTTTCTTGATTAAATACAAATCTAAGTTTATCGATGCGATTTGTTTTCCAGCCCTTCGGACATTTTGTTGAGGGATCAATGGATGTAATTTCAACGTAAAGATCAGTGACATTAGAATTTTCCGGCACAAGACAATTTCTCAAGAATTGCGCCAAAGTATATTCAGAGTCAATACTGAGAAATATTAAGAGAGGAAGCTGGTTGTCACCATTCCACAAATTGGATTCGTTTGTAGGTAAATAGTTTGGCGGAGGCGGGATTGAAATATCTGAATACATTGAGGAGGTATACAGATTCCTTAATAACACAGAAAGCAACATCCACGCTCCAACAATTTTTCCAAATTTGCCAAAATGGTTTCCAGGACCCTGTTCCACAAGTAAACTGAACAACAAGTCTAGTGACGAACCTCTGAATTTGGACCATTTCAATAAACAGGATATTACTATCGCTAAGACAATAACCCCTAGCCAAAGGCTCAGCTTGAATGGTGAAAAGAGTCGCAGTATTCTTATAAAGCTGAAATTATGTGGGTCAAAATCCCCATCATCCATCCTCTCACCCACCATCACATACCTATATCCATCAAACGATATTACATGAGGTAGGCAGATTTCTGTTTTTAACCTCCCCGAAGTTTCCATGGTTTTGTACAAGAAATATGTTGGACAGCGTATGATCAGCGTAGAGCAATTGTAGTACGTATCCATTAAAGCAGAAAAACGAAATAAAAAATGCTCACGACTGTATACAGATTCTACTAAGCCCTGATATAAAGTGGGAAAGTTTTCAAATAAACTTGATGACTTCCACGTTGATCCTGTTTTAAATCTGGCACTGTGAAAGTAGTGCCACACTTCTGCAACTTCTTCAAACGAACTTGAGGAAATTTTTAAAATTTGTACAAAGTGGTTATAAAAATACATGTAGGGCTCGCTAGCATCATTTGATGCCTCCGGTAAGCATGTCAAGCACGCGATGTACAGAACTTTGTTTTCATCCACAAGAAGTATGACGAGTGGAAAGTTTTTTGCAACCTCAACTTTCATACCTTTAGTATATGGCAATATAATAGATTTCACCATGTGCCAATAGGCCGGAAACTCTTCAAAATTTTCCTCTGTTTCAAAGGAGGGGAACTGTACGGTCATATTCTCCCGGGTTGAATTTGTTGTGCCAGACACCGTTGGCAGATGTATAATGCATGGAACTAGGAAAGACTTTTGAAAATATATGGATGTTCCTACCCCTTCATATGGCTCATATCCAAAAAGCTCTGAATTTATCCTGTCATCTGTTGAATTGTTACCGTATTCCTCGCTCCTTGATATTTGAGAAAGGATTTTAATGCAGTACTTATATTTAACACAATCTTTGAACACTTGGTGAGCATGAGTATGTATGGACAAATATTCGAGGTCCCAAAAGAAATGGAAAGTGCAGCTGCTAAGCAATTCATTCATTATAGCACTGTAAATTTGATTAGTCCCGTGAGATTTCATCGTGTCAAAGCTGGAGGTTGTAGTCTTATGACCAGCGACAAAATAAACTTGGATAATATGTATACCGATAACTTGAAGTGGATTATTCATATTCATTTGCGATTGCTCAAAACAACAAGTTAGTTCCTCGAACTCAAACAATTTGTTTCCGACAGTGAAGTGAATTAGTAGTGTTTCTGAGCGACACAGTGTGAACTTAACAATAAATTAAAAGTATGTGGTACGGTTTGGAAGTCATTTCAAATTTTTTCAGGTTTTCTCATCTACTCAATCTACTGGAGACCCATCGTTATTACGTTTAGTTTAAACCAGGATCTATACTAAAAAGTAACAGATTGATTAATTGCTTATCCTGGGTTTACCTCTTGTTGAAACGTGACACCTCAAATACAGATATGAACAATTAGCTGTCACAGATATGTTGTGATGCTGGATTTTAGTCGAGTGCTGTGATGTAAATTTAGTTCTCAAGACAATCAGCAAAGCTGGTGTTATCGCAAATATTAACGCTATTTTAACTTAAATTAGCAGTTGTTCCCTCCTCGCTGCCTGAAACCAACTCAATTCGCTTTCTTATATACAAGTAATTCATTATGTTGCTTCTTTAGTTGTTAGGGCTTTACTAGCGTATAACAAGTGATGTTAGAATGTACATGTATTTTCTTCCTGGATTACCGAATTTTCTCTCTGGACATATACGATGGCTCGTGTTTCAAACTTGTCTAGACAGTAGGACATTGCCCGATTCCATGAAGAAACCTGACTCTATCGACCAATGCATATTTTCTATATTCCATGCATTAGGAACAGCTTTATAGTTTGTGTAGGCGTAATGGTTTTAAGAGTAATTAAAATTATTTCATGTAATGATAAGTAATAAATTTAAAACCCTCCTTTAAAAAGACTAACATAACAGCCCGAAAAATTTTGGCGACTTAAAGCTATCTGGGTTATTAAAAAAGTAAATCGATTTTCGTCGGATATACATAATATAAAAAAATTCTAAGAGTTAAATTCCGTATTGTGGCGCGAGCAGTCGATCTTCGCATAATACTGTGCCTGTGTTTTTTCATAAATGTCATACGAGCATGGATTCAAAAAAATTGTGGATAATCATCGAACAGGATATAAACAAACTGAGCGTCTTGTTATTTAGTATCAGCGGTAGAAGAGAGTCAAAAAAAATTAGGAATGTAAAAACTATAACCAATTATTACGATTAGTTTTCCGCAGCATATGTAACTGGCGATGAAACTTACTGGTTATTCAAGCAATCGATTTCTCTTGCAAACTTACTTTATTATCAAATGTGGAAGATAAAGAGATAGCAATGATTATAAAATGGAAAAAGGTAGTCAAACCGGCAATGCACGATTTCAGTCTTCTATGACAATTGGCAATGCTTGAACTGTATTTCAGTGGGAAAGTTGATAATAAAGTGGCATATTAGTCATGAATTTGGAAAGAGCTCGTTGACGTTGGCACCAGTAAGGAGCCAGCAGGTCGAACCTTAAAAGGGAAATTCTAGTCAATGTTCGAGAAGAGTGAACATTGATTTTTCCACCGCAGGTTAACAAAGCATTAGAACGTGCATGTAATATAAGTGATTGGCTTGTATACTTTAACCCAAAGTTGATATGACTTACTCACATCAAGAAAGTTATCATCATGATTCTAAGCGATCCCAAATGCAATATGAGACATCGCAATTTTTTTCATTACGCTAGTCAGCCAGTGAAATTCTAAAAAGCTGATTGAAAAGACAACTGACTGCGAGGTTCAAATCTTTGACCATGTTTTCCTCGGTAGCAACAACGAATCTTAACGTTCGAACTAGGTTGGGTGACTGGTCATAAGATCCAGTGAAGAAATTTGAAATTGGAGGAGGAGGCTTAACATTGTTTATGGCTTAAGCATTTGGTGATGTGGATCAAGTTTTTCAGTTGATAATTGGAATTGCGATTATTTTTGCAATACCTTAAAAATTCACTTTCGTCCCAGATAGTACCAAATCCGGAACTACCACTCAAGCACAAATATTTTCAGTAACGTTTTTCACTGGCGCCTCTTTGCAGGAGCAAGTAATATGTAATTACAAAATTTGTGCTGCTCGATTACTTTAGGATTGCAACTGATCACTTTATGCCAGAAATAGTTTTTCGAGATTTATCCAAGTTCTTTGTCTACTACGCATTATTGACTACCGTCAAAATGTTCAGATCGCTACCAATCTTTGCAATACATATTTCACAAGTTTCATATGTACCTGGCTTCAAGTCTCACGAACCCCATGCCTCATACGAAGGAGTCATGAATGACTTGTTTCCAAGTTGTACATTCCATTTTTTTGGGACCTGGAAGTTATTGCGGAAAATACTCATTCTCTTCAAGTTTTCGAAGATTGCGTCGAATTTGAATACTGCGTCAAAATTATTTCACATCTTCAAAAGCGAGAAGAATATGATGATGACTCGAAACATTCCAGAGCAACAGCAAAAATGTATGGATATGATCCAGATTCGGGGACGAAAGTAACATCCATATATTTCCATAAGTCTTTCCTTGTCCCATGCATAATATACGCCATGGCCCCATATGGTCATACAGTATACACAACAAGACATTGATACTGGATCGTATTTTTATCAGGTTCCAGCATATTGGCACATGGTAAAATGCATAATATTACCGTTTACTAAGCACATGGAACTTGTGATGGATAAAGTTGTGCTCCTCTTACATGAAAACAGAGCATTGTATATCGCATGTTTAACGTGCATTTCAGAGGAAACATACGTCGCCTTCAAGTCCTACATTGATTACGACTACCAGCCCGTACGCGTCGTAAAGATATTTTCAAAATCGTTTGAAGGAGTTGAGCAAGTGTGGCACTATTTTCACAGTTACAAATTTACCCAAATATCACCGCGGAAATCGCTGTTTATTTGAGGACGTTGCAACCTCGCCTTTCGACACAGATATGGATGAATTTACGCGTGAAAATTTTTTTACCCGTCGTGGTATATTCATAGCGGATTACTACAACTGTACTGCTTATGCTGTGTACATGTCTTGCAAAACATCTATTATCTAAGAAAGGGCGCAATACTCAGGAACACGAGTCAATCTGCCCCATTTTGTGTCGTTTGAAGGATATCGGTATGTTATTGTTGGTGGGAGAGCAGATGAAGCTGATATTTACGGAAATGGTTTCAGTGTTACAATGGTTGCACGACTGTTTTCTCCATTCAAGCTTAACCTTTGGCTAGGAACACTTTTCTTAGCAGCAATTATATCTTTCTTAATTAAACTCTTCAAGTTTAGAGGTTCGTCGTTGACATTGTTGTTCACTTTATTTGTGGAACAAGGTCCTGGAAATAATTTTGGAAAATTTGGATTCTTTGTTGGGGCATGGATGTTGCTAACTGTAATATTGCGGAATTTTCTTTATTTGTGGAACAAGGTCCTGGAAATAATTTTGGAAAATTTGGATTCTTTGTTGGGGCATGGATGTTAGTCACTGTGATACTGCGGAATTTGTACACATCCTCAATGTACTCAGATATCTTTACACCACCTCTGCCAGTTTATCTGCCAAGAAACAGTTCTGATTTAATTAAAGGTGAGCACGAGTTACCCTTGTTAATGTTTCTCAGTCTCCGTTACCATCCATATTCTGTCCTATTTTCTCGCAATTGTATTGTGCCGGAAAATTTGTATCCGCCGGGTATTCGCACTTTATGGGAGCTTTTGACAGATGAAGTTAAGTGCCCCAAAGGCTGGAAATCAGACCGTGCGGCTAGACTTGGCTTCGTATTTAATATAAATCAGGCACGACACTCAATTGGTAGGATAGACTTTGTCAGTACGAGTCAAGGAAAACTCATGTCTGATCTTCAGGCAATCAATATTGCTAATACGCTCCCCGAAGATTTTTTAGCTCAAAGCAAACCGAAACAAACAAAGAAAGCAAAGTTTGTAAATGTACATGGGCCGATGGCAATTATGTACGAGACTGACAGTAACCAGGAAGTGAACAAATTTGTTGGTCCCCTGATCAGCTTTTTAGGGAAAAGAGTGATGTACGAAAACCACGAGGAGATTGGCCAGACTTTAACACAGGCGCAATGTATATCGTTCCTCTTAGACTATTTTGTTAAAGAACTCAAAATATTTGTGGTGACGCTCTGTGAGTCCGGTATTCTCGGCAGACAATTTCAAATTCTGGAGAACCAATTGTTTCTTCAATGGTACTCCCAGGTTTATCCAGTAGAAAACCAAACAAAAAATTTACCGGGTGTTGGCTGGACTCGGTTCAAGCAAAAAATTTTTGCAGGGAAAAAGGAGGCTGACAAAGGATGTGAAAGAGGAAACCAGCGGGTTGGACAGCATCTTCTACGATCATATAGCCAGGAGGATTGTAAATCTGAAGTTCCAACAACGTGGATTGAGCTGTACGTAGTCTGGGTGCTGCTTTGCTTACTTTATTTTTTGTCGCTGTTACGTTTTATTTGGGAGATTTGCTGGACTAAACTTTTGCAAATAATGTTTTCCGGATACTTTTTCCTTGAAACGTTGATGAAAGTTGGTGGAAAAACGATCGTAGCCACTTTGAAACTTTATTTATGGCTTGGCACTCGTTTTTAGAGTCGGAAAAAGACAATTCAAAGACCTTACAAATCGGATTTGAAATAATGATGGCAAGCGGCAATATTTGAAAACGTGAATGAAGTGTTACAGTATGCAACAATGATACAAGGCGTGCAATGAAATTTTAAGACCACTATAAAATTTTCAAACTAAAAAATAAAGTTGACATAGCTCATCAAAAAATATGCTCCTGAGTGGTGGGAAACATAAGTATATTTCCGATAGACGTCTTTTTAAAAAAGTTGGGGAAAACCTTCACAAATTACCAGACAATGAAAATTATGGATCATGAATTTCAAATTTTTACTATTCTTAATTTTTGAAACAATGGAAATTCAAAATTACATAAAGCCATGGTGGAGAAGAAAATTTAAAATTTGATATGTTTTTAGAAACCACGAAACCAGGCTTACGTGTTTGCTCTGTGGTAATTTACTGGCGAACGCAGCACCGTTGACAGCTTCCGTTGTCAGCATCGTTTTGACAACTGCATCCAGAGTTCCATGGTTGCGGATGAAATCCACTTGCACATTGCGGATTGTCTCGTAGAGGCGCAGGAGTGCAATAGCTCAGATTGTCTCCACAGTGATCAATGGCATCTGTAATTTTCGAAGATTTATTGATTAATAGTTAATGCGCATGATGAATTTTTCAGAAAATTTAATTCCACTTGCCTGCCGAGTTGAAGCAAACCACCGAGAGAAAAAGGACTCCAAGGATGAAAAACCGTTTTGACATCATCGTTCCAAGTTATGTAAATAATTTCTGAAAATAAAGGACTGTTTGAATCTCTTGCTCTGACTTGTTAATGATTTCAAAGTTTTATTCACTAACCTTATATACCTGAATATTTTACGTGCTTCTATTGTCCAGTATTTGCCAATTTGATGCGCATATTTCGTGGAAAATTTAATATTTCAAACTTGTGACATCAACTTAATGTATGGCAATCGACGGAAAAACAAGCAGACTCATAAATTTGGTAGTCAAACTACTTCGCTTATCAATGCTTATTTTAACTGCAATAAATTGATGTAATTGAAGTTTTGAGTAATTGAGTTCTAAACTTTGACTAACAAATGTCATTTTAGCAGAAGTTAGTCTGTAACTTAGTCAAAAGTTTCAACGCCGACAATGGACTGATTTATTAGTCGAGTCTTATTGCTTGACGTCACACCTAATATTTCTAAAGTGACTTTTAATTCATTAATCAAAATCATTGTAGTTGTGCTGCTAGTGAAATAATATATTTTCCTATTTCAAGGACACTACTTGTCTTAAAAACAACTCTGATTAATTTAGTCAAATAACTCATGTAACCGTAAAACTTGTGTAAAACATACTTTTTGCGCGTACTTATTAAATTTATCAATGTCATTAAGTCAAAAGATACCACAAAAAGAGATATGTTTGTAAAGAATGGCCCATATTTTTGCTAACTCACTAAATGCAGGCAAATGTAAGTACAGGGAAACAAACAAGAACAGACCCATACATGAATGCAAACAAATAAATGTGAAGTCAATGTCAATATGACACACTTATGTATAAAGTGTAATTGTTAATAATTCATAACAATTATTTGCGCTACAATTGCAGCTTGATGAAAACCAGAAAGGAATACTTTGAAACATAAGCTCAAGTAAATGTATTCATGATAATTATTCTCGTGAATGCAGGCCATTCGTTGCCTGGTGTTTCACTTAATCGAGAAACTATTGACATTGAATAGTTGGACCTCATGAGTGTGATTATTGGTCATTTTTTTCTTGTAGTCCGATAGCCCGTCGAAAAAAAAGGTATGCTTGTAAAATTTTATCATGATGAATCTCTCTGATGAGCTAATTTTATTAACGTTTTTTTTTCTTTGCGAAAAATTACATGCAGAAATTCAATGAACCACAAGAACCTGATCAACATTTCCAAGATTTACTATCTACGATGAATTAGTTGATGGGCTCCAAAGATGAGTGTTTTTACGGCCCCAAGTCTTCGCGTAAAACTTTATAAATTTATTGTCTTCGATCTGAACAAATGAAGAAAGTTTGTGTTACCTTAAGTTGACAATTGATGAATTCTATGAATCACTATTTTTATGAGTGATAGTAGAGTTCAACATCAGTCATCAGTTTTCAGGTAGTTGAAATTCAGTTCACCATCAGTTCAGTTCAGTTCATGTACCTGAACTGAAATTTTTGGAAGTAAACTGAACTGAAACTGAATTTTTGGAAGGTAAACTGAACTGAAACTGATTTTCTTATGGAAATCTGAACTAAAACTGAATTTTTCAAAGGGAAACTGAACTGAATTTTTGAATTTTAGAAAAACATTTTTACTCATTAAAAATATAACATATTTTTTACATTTTGCTAAAAAGTGTTATTTTGTTGCCAGTTTAGCTTGCTTTCCTCACATTTTCAAACGCTTGGTGCGTTATATTCTTGAAAAACTACCAATTTTTAAAATTCGCACAAATTTTTATTAAATACTGGAACAATTTGAGAAAATTCAGGTACCTGATAACTGAACTGAATTTTTCAAAACGGAGCTGAACTGAAACTGAATTTTTTCAACCTGAACTGAACTGAGTTGAACTCTAAATGATACAAGCCCACATAATTAAATGCATTGTCCTGTTACTTTTATAGATAGATCAGTCACTAATGAAATGAACTTGCAAAGCAAACCAAACCAATACAACATTGGTCACTTATCAGCATATTTCTTTCTAAATATGTTGTGCAATATAGAATAAGCTCAGTGTATAATACATTACATAATTATATAATTATTTGTATAGTAGTTTAATGTATTTACTAAGTAATTACTCATTTATTTAAGCATAATGCCATTTGTTTATAACATTGTCGGTAAATTAGAAATGAACTTCCAGCTTCACTTATGGCAATTTTTGTTTACATAAGAATTAATTGATTTTCTTCATTCGTGAGTGTTCACATGACATCCGATTTCTTTTTTCTTACGTTTTTGAAAATAAGTCTTTATCACCATTATGTTAAAGTCTTCATAGGAAAAATCACAATACAATTCGCTCTGAAATATGTATCTGTAGCATCTTGAACATTTTCTAGTCAGATAATGGCCAAGGAGTTGATCGAGACTTCCTATTATAAACGACGATTGACGACGACTTCAGTCTACGACTTTGTACTGTACAAACTGTTAGCATTTAATTGATAATTCCAATGAAGTGATAAAATTAGAAACTTAAATCATCTAATTTAATCAGCTATGAGTTTAGTAAGTTCTAGTTGCAGTCAACAATTTTGCAGCTTCCACTATTTCTATGACTTTGAATATCATTTTTCTAATTTTTTAAGGAATAAAGCATGTTAAGAGCTGAGAAACTCGATTTGAAATAATACAAGCGTGACATTTTTGAACATTTTTGAATTTCTAGTTTTTCCTTATTTGTCAAACACACGTACATTGGAGACATTGGAGACTTAAATGTGCATATTAAGCAGATATGCACATATTATTGCAGAAATTAGGGACGATGATATCCCTAGACTGAATGGGTCAATTTAACTGACCAAAGGCTCATTGGATTCCCTATCGATTTTCTAGAAGAATTTTGTTCAGTCGGCGAAATTCAAACCGCCCAAAGAAATTTCAGAAAATCAAATTTTCCTT
>JAHZMX010006707.1:0-15073 GCA_027743895.1 Seira musarum | reverse complement strand
CGTCACGTCGAAAAAGTAGAGCCGAGCTCAACTTCGTCGTCACGGCAAAAAGGGAAGGTATCATGACGTGAAAGTGAAGTATGCATGCTAGCCCAAAAAGTGTCGCGAAGGCATCGCGACGTGAACAGGACAGGAAAAAAAGTATGAGCCTCTTTCGCGTCACGTTGCCGTGGCGATCACTTGCTTTTTCAAGAGTATGAATTAAGCGTAACAACGATGACATGTGAAGCTGCGGGGCAATATAATAAGTTGTTTCGTCACAAAATCAAACAATGAATATGATCAAAAGCGCATAAAAGTAAACAAAGGTCAAGAGTCATTTGCACTTTCGACGCTACAACAACGAAAGAATGCATGTAAGAGCAATATACATAATGTATATATTATGCCATGATATTAGCCCGCAGCTTGAAATGTCATCATTGTTAGTTTTGTGTTACATTTTAATCTTAACTGTGGTAATTATTAATTACACATCCATGATTTTGACAAGCCAGTTACAGAAAAGTAACTGAGCTTAAATTATGCAGTTATGTCTTGACTGGATCTAACAAGATTGAGAAAAAAGTTTTAGAGTTCCATGGATACATTCATATCAGTCCTTTGGTGATGCGTCCTCCACAGTACTACCTTGGTAGTGGATGCAACTTTTTCGGTTGTGGACTGGTGTACGTAATACTTACGATAATACTCCAGGATAGACGTACAAAAATACGGATGCGTCACGAATGTTTGCCATTGTTGCATTTTTCGATACTCGTATCTTAATTTCGTTGAACCACATGTAACTTGTTCCCAGATAATAGGTCGTTATAAGTAGGGTGTAGCAGAAAGATAGCCACCTGAAAGCTCTAAATCATATGCAAATGCAGAAAACTTTTTCTCAGTCATAGTAAAATATTTTTTGGTATAATTTCTGATCTTTTTTAATCATGGGTTCAATGGTCGACACGATTACTAATATTGGCTTATATTTTTTAAGGAGCCTTAAACTTTGCTTGATACAAAATCATTCAATGAGGAATTTTCGGGAATACATAGGAAAAGGGCTACACAAATAAAGCTTGCCTACTTGTATATGATTAGATATAGTTAAGCAAAATTGACAACCTGAATTTTGGAAATTCTCCAATCGAATTGGGAACTGTGAAACCTAGAATTCTTTCTAGAAGTAGCACAGGCTTGATTATTTTCTGAACGCCAAAGTTCATTTTCTTATTTGCCGAAGGAAAAAAATTGTTCTAAAGTTTAACGACAATTTAACACCCGAATGACAAAACGGTGTCGGAATGTAGTTTCCTACTGGCTGTGTTTATACGAACCTACTTAAATTAAGTAAGAGAAAATAATTGCTTCATTATGCAACAATGAAGCATATCTAGTCAACTGATAAACATTTCAACTTTTCCTTCATTACATCATGATTTTCCACAAAAGGCTGTTATTTACATAGTTTATGGCTTTGAAGCCTATTGTACTTGTATGCAACAACCGCTGTCGAACTTCATGTATTTCTTGTTGATCCAATTCAGGTAGCAATTCGCTATCTGTTTAGTCCAGCCCAGATTGGCAAAGGAAACAGAGGTTACATTGATTATCTCCCTAATGCTCGATGGTGTTTAGAGCGAAAAGCAATAAGAGGAAAAAGACAACTTACGAGTTTAACAAATTTGTGGAAACATTCTCTTTCCCTTACTGCCTTTGTAATATGCAAGAAAAAACATAGTTGACTCTAACTACCAGCCATGCTAAATTTAAATACCCGTCAACACAAAACCCAAAAACTTCCTTGCGAGCAGCTCGCAACGTTAGTACAAGGTCCGGTAGAACAAACTGTTGAAGAATTCAAGCCTGAACCAATCTCTGTACACTTTTACCTAGTGTATGATATCGCAAATCGTGCAAAGCTCGACGCTTTCATTACAATGCAAATGACAGAAGTGAAAGTTCTATATTGAGTTTTATGCCAATGCGACTGTGGTCGTGAATGACTGAGCTCATATTATTTAGATTTGTAGCGTGAAGCCTTCGGAGCTTCTTTATTGTTTTTATTTTTCATTAATCCGTGATTGTAAGCCAGAAAGGCAGACAGGTATCGGAATTTCGGTTAGTCACTCGTAGTTTTTTTTTTCAGAAGTCACCATTTAAGGCGATAATCAAGTGACATTCCATATTCCTAAAATTATGTATGTATTGGTAATTCTTATAAATACGCGGCTGTGACCGCATTCATTAGCCTCAACTGCGATTAAGAGTCAGCAATGAACTCTGCACTTTCCATTCATTCTCGAACTACCCCAGAATAAAACCACGAAATCATTTTTCCTCATTTCCATTTGTTTTCTCACTTTAGTACAGTCCACACATTCCATATATTACCTACCTATTTATCACCTGACAGCCTTTCAACACATCACATCTTTGCCTCCTGCAATTTGCAATCTCATTCAGTCCTCATTTCTAATCACATCCTCCAAACCTAAGAATCCACCCAGATTAACCCACACCCGGTAAATTACCCCAGCGAGTCCCTGCCAGACTGATTTAAAAGGTTTGGACCCGTTAATATAGTTGGAATGCCATTAATACGAAATGGGATGCCGTAAAATATATACGAGACACTGGGTCAAACATGACTGAATTAAAAGAAACTGGAAAAACAAAGCCCAAAAATGCCACTTTTATCGTATGGAAGCAAAATGTATCAATGCTTGTTCAAAAAACAGCTAACTATGGAACTGTAGAATCGATGTGGTAAATAAGATACACAAAAAATTGTCCTTTTCTAAACTAAAACATATAAGCAAATAGATGGAGACCATTTCTTAATTTGCAATTAGCAATTTTTTATGCACATAAAAAGCAGGACATACTAACCGTATTAAGTCCGCTTTTTGTTTTTACAGCAAATTAATAATTGTGATGGACAATCACGTAACTGTAAAAAATTTTCATGTTTGCCATTTTCCTAAAAATCAATTTGTCTACTTACCTTTTTTTCATATATCGATTTATACACTTTTTTATGTAACGCGATGACAAGAAAGCTGGCATTGGTGTAACACAAAAAATATTTTTTTAAAAATATGTTACTTGTTTCTTATCATGCTAAATATGCTCTAATTTTCCTACATATACCTTTTTGCATACAATCGACAGTTTAAAAATTTGCACTGTTCCACAATAGCGTTGTAACGTGAGCTGTTTGCTTGGCTATTTCTTGTTTTTAGAACACTTATTTCATCGATTTGCTAGCTTATAAGCTAATACCATTAGAACATACCATAGCCTATTTTTCTTACAATAACAGTTAGATAAAACTCTCCTGAGGTACTTCCAGGATTGGGAGGAAATGAGTCTACGTACAAAATGGAGGATTCTGCTTATGAAAATGGAGGGGTGATTTTGAAAAATGCAAACGAAGAGTACACCCTCGTAAATGGAGGAAGTTACTATTGAAAAATAGTAAAATTATCCATTTAGCAAGACGAATTAGCAATGTCAAAATGAAAATAATAGATGAATCATTCCTTTTTCTAAATATGTTTTTGGTAGTCCTTTTGCAAGGTGCTTTTTGTTAACCTTCGTTTCTTTGGTACCAATCTGAACTGAATTCGGGGCTAAATTTTAAATATTTTAACCTGGCCTATGATATGATGGCATCAGATTATCATGAACATCAGGGGAAGGAGTGCAAGGTTAACACAGAATGAAAGTTGCTCGTTTTGGCCATAATTAGTCATGACCTCCAAAAAGATTCAACTCATTTTGCCAAATTTGTAATTAGTTTTACATTTTGGCAAAATGCGATGCTTAGTTCTTAAAAAAATATGCATTACAATGCATTGTATTAGAGGAATTATTTGTCCTGCTGAATGAATGAATCATCTATTACTCTCATTTGGACAAAAGTGGATTTTACTATGAAACTGACGATTTATGCAAGGAGCATTTTACTATTAATTTTAATAGATAGAAATTGTAGGATCCTTCATTTTGAACCCCAAATAAGCTTTTCTCTCCAGGATTTGTTTTTTTTTCTTCCATTTTTAATTAACCTAATGGAACTGCTATACCAGTAGTACCAATTGAACGACAAAGCAAATCCAGGGAAACTTACAGCGCAGAAGGTTCGACAGTCTATACAAAACCTGGTTTGGAAAGTGTTAGAAAAAACATTAAACGTTTTTAGTTTTGAGTATAAAGAAGGAAAGTATTTTCTGTATTTCAAAACGCCAAATCAAGCCAAAAATGTTTTCCATAAATACAGAAATACATTTTTTCATTGCTATTTACGCCGTTTTACAAATTAGTAGTCATTACACGGCTTCTATTAGTGCTAAACCTTCAAACCAAAACGGAATCTTAAATGAGTTATTTTCTACTTGCACGTTTCACTTTTCTCAACGAGTTAATCAACCTGCGCACAACTTTGACTTACAAAAGAGGATTTTAAAAGAATGCGTTCAATTTAAATATTGCGTAGCATTCCAAACAAAATGGAGGGCAAAATTAAACGGTAGCTACAAATCTCAGTTTCCACATAATACGGATTGGAGAACGATTGTTTATGAAGATCTAACTCATATTTGGCGAAAGGTGTGTGTCAATATTAGGAGGACGAAATTGATAACAGAGAATCTCAAAGGCTCAATTTTGCGGGCTAGCGTACCGCCAAGAAGTTAAGCTTGTTTTGTCTCTGAGCCGAATCCGGTAAAGCTGAAAATCGCAGTCTCAATAACTTTTTTATCAATTTTGTATCATCCTAATTTTGACATAAAATTCCGACTTTATAAATCATTTAGCTTTATTTTCAAAAAATGTTCAATGCGCCGTGCCTTACGCAACTGCCCACAGTGTCCGTCCATGACGTCAACAAGACAATAATGTATTTACCAGAGAGTGGTGGACTTTTTTACCGAAAGTACGTTTACTTCTGGAATCCTCCATTTTTAATCCTTCCTTACATAAAAATTTACACAATCTGGATCCCTACATACGCACCATCAGTTGTCATCCTTTTTGACGAGAATTTCAAAGTCAGAATTGGGTGCTTACGAGCTGGCAAGGAGAATATGGTAATTGAATATGCAGAATTTTATAAACACGAAGAGTTTAAATGGCAGACCGTTCAAATTGTGAAACGTACTGTGACATCTCTTAATGAAGTAACTATACTTTGGTCGTACTATCACACAATTCAACCCCACGTCAATACAAATGTGTTAAAAAATGGTTTAACAAAATCACTAAGCGTCGAGTCCTTTTTCAAAGAACTTAAGTCAGTACCATGGATATTTGAATATAGTCGAAATCTGCTGATGAAATTTATTCAACTGGAAATTTATAATCGACGCAATTGTACTATAAGCGTTTGCGGTAAAGTAACTTTCAAATGGGAGAGCTTATCCGTTGGTCATTTAGAAGGACTCTATGTTTATTTCTATTTATCGCACAGAGTGACGTTTGAAGGAAACAAGGTAATTAATTTACAGTCCAGCTAATGAATTGCCGAATTTTGCCGATTGGATTTTTGCCGACGCCCATTTGCCGACAAGGAAAATTGCTGACCATGCGTTTTGCCGACGTTGAAAATCGCCGACGTTACTTTTTGTCGACGTTGTTATTTCGCCGACATAATCGTTTTGCCGGTTTTGCGTTCTTGTAGCCACGCAATTACTGTCGGAAGTTTCGACTGTCCTTACCACCAATACTCCTCAAAGAAATAAAACAATGGTAAAGGCAAGCAATATTAACGAGTCCTGACTAACTTTTACGCTGATTGCGAAAACAAAGTCCATCACCTTCCTTAGCCATATTTTTAATTGGCAGCGAAGTTTTTAAAGCAATAAACGAAGACTTTATCGAACAATTCGAATGCTTTCATTTTAAAAAATAAAATGGATTGTTTGTCGTATACACTAACATAAACGATTCAGTTTGAGCTATATACGATCTGGCGAATTTTTTTCAATGGGAAATGAGTAGAATCGTAACAAAGTACTCTTTTAAGTTAAACAGCTACAAACGCCGAGTAGGATTTCTATGCCTTGGACTAACAAATCAAGTAAGGTCAACACTTAAAGGTAAATTGAATGGGTATGGCCTCCTGAGAAGAAGGCCGGCAAAGGATTAAGTCGACAAAAGGCAACGTCTGCGATTTTCTACCTCGGCATAACGCATGGTTGGAAATTTTCTAAGTCGGCAAATGGACGTCGGCGAATGATTGTCGGCAAAATTTCTGCTTCCCTACCGAATCACCTGTTGATGCAATAACATGTTCACGTTAATAATTACAAAAGACTACCTTTTATTTGGATTTTCTAATTAGTACATTGTTGTTGGCGAGACGTTCCGAAACAATAACGAAAACGGGTTTAACTTGGAGTTAATGGGAAGAATTTTTGCACCATTCACAAAGGAACTTTGGCTTTTAATACTGCTCTCTGCCTGCACATTCTCTGTGTTCTTTACATTGCTAAAAGAAACCAGTACCTCGTGGAATTTTCTCTTTGCTGTCATGGTTGAACAAGATCCAGGAAATAAGCTAAGCAAAGCTTGGTACTTTTCTGGAGCATGGATACTACTCACAATCCTCTTGAGGAATTTGTACACATCATCACTCTTCTCTGACATATCTATTCCTTCACCGCCAAAGTATTTACCCTTTAAGTTTTCAGATTTGTTGGATGTCGAACAGCAGAATCTGCCAGTAATAATTGCGGTACATGGGATGCTTAACATTCAGAATTTTTTGAAGCACTGTGTGGTCGAACAAGGTCATTTAGAATATAAGGGAGTTTTTGATACCCTCCCATCTCCCATGTCCGAAGAATTATAATAAAGGAGGTCTGGTCAAACATGGTTTCCTCTTTGAATGGGCCAGTGCTGACGACATCATAAATTTGAGTAGAGGGCTAATTAGGTCGACTTTCAGCATGTCCTTTGTGAACAAAAATAGTGAATATTTTGACACGCCGTATAAACTCATAAAGTATCCGGCAATGTCATTAGTTATCGAAATTGATTCAGGTTACGATGCTTTCAAATATTTAGGTCCACTGTTGAGTTTTCTTGGAGATCGAGTAATATATGAAAACAATGAACCCCAAAGTGATCAATATAAACAAGCAAAGGGTATTGCATTAACTTCACCTACCACATTCTTTACACGTTTTGTCATCAGGGATATTGTTGGAATGATCGAGTCCGGAATTTTTGAAATTTATTGTGAACTACTGAATAAATATACCTTTAAAGACTATTACATTGATGCAAAGAAATTGCCCGAAGTTGTGAAGAATAAAACAGAAGCAAACAAAATAGGTAGTAAGGATTGGGGAAAATTTATGCGAAAACTTTTTTATAAAAAGAAGGAACCTGACGAAGGCTGTGGTAAAGGACATCAACAAGTACGCCAGCATATGCTGAGGTCTTATAGTCAAATTAAATGCGAATCAGAGGTGCCCGTAAAATGGAATGATTTAGTCGTCGTATGGACGCTGTTTTGCGTGTTAAATATGTGTTCTTTGGCTGCATTTGTAAGGGAAGTTTGTCTTTCCCAGTTGACCCTGAAATTTATTCTGACATTTTGTAAGAACACTACTAAGGGGGTGATCCATAGACAGCGCAACATTTAAATTGACCATCGTAATTATTGCGGGTTCATTTTGGCATCATTTAGAAGTTGGCATCTTATTCTCCACACTTCAATCTCTATGCCTGACAAACACTTTTACAGGCAGGCTTAAGTTGTACAAAGTTATGTGAAAAGCAAATATGTACCCTAAAAATGCATATTTCCCACTATCAGAAAATGACTACTAGAAAAAAGAAAATTGCGAAATATCATTTTTAAAATGAGGGGCAGCCCAAAAGCAAACCCTATGAAACAGTCTGTAGGTCTCAGGCTACAAGACAGGTGAGGTGCTTAATTTACCTGGAACCGCAGGGACTGTAACGACTAAAGAAATAAAAGAGAGCGCGAAATTCAGCTTTCTCCAGATTCCACTTCAAAGATATCCGTATATCTCTGACGTCCTTTAGGCTAGCCAACTCCGCGTTGGTGCAAATTATACATCATAAGTTGGACATCAAAGGATGTTAGAAGATAAGTCAGATAAAAAACCAAAGAGAAAAATACATTGTACAAAACCTGACTGTAAAAATGTGTATCAAGAATCCTCATATAAAAGTCTTCTAATTTGGCATAAAATTTACATACGGTAGGATTACGTACTGACCCCAAAATTAATTGTCGATTATAGAATAGACCCTTCTGACTTGATCTGTAACAGGAAACGAAAGAAAATCCAAATTTCTATTAAAAAATAATACAATGTTTAGGAGCTGGTTAAATAGGAAAATGTATGGGGTTTTGTAGGGTAGAAACTTTAAGCCATCAAATGTGACTTTTGACTTCGTGGATTGGCACGCTTTGGACCGTATGTGAAAGAGCATGTTCTAAATGACATAACTCACAAGTTTATTTAGTTGGATCATCCGGATTTCATAAATTTCAAGCGTAAAGGTGACCAAAAAAGTGGGAAATGTCAAATTTTAGTGCGGAAGTATTCGGCTTCTGCAAAATGCTTAAAACAGATGTGCATGGGCTTGCAAAAATTGAAATATATAGCTTGAAGTCCGTATTTTCTTGTAGTGGAACAGGAATTTGATAAAACACAATTACAGATATATTCTGCTCATCAATTGAATGTTGCGTCGTCTATGGATCACCCTTTAAAACATGCTTAGTTGTATTATTTCGTTGTTTCAAAACTGTATTTTCTAAAGACAACTTGCGACAAATACTGAATAATGTAACTTACTTCAGTCTAATCTATCAGCATCGTAGACCGCATTGTGGATTTGACCACTGGAGGAAAGTGGCTGAACATATCAAGTTTTGGATCATTGAAAAGGGCGTTCATGGTATCTGTCAGAAATTTTGAATTGAACTTTAGCTGAAATCGGGATGTGGTGTTTTTGCTACAAATTTGGCAGTATGTTCCGGTTTTTAAATTCTGGTTGTTGCTTAATTATTTCATCCAGGAATGGGGATTCTTACGTAAATAACTGTAGTGTTAACACATTTTTGTAGACTTGCGCTATAATCCAAAAGTTTCGCTAAAAACCTGCATAAGAACTAAATGTTTATTTTTGTTTCCGTCAGGTCATGCATTTTGAGTTTGTAAATCACTTATCGGGAATCATTGTTTGCCGTATTATTTGTGCTCATCAATTTTTAGTGAACAATTCCTTATTGGACAGCAATTCGTGGAAATAGGCAACTGTTTTCCTACCTTCGTTTATGCTATCGTGTTTGGGTATTTCCTTATTCAATTAAAATCAGAAAATTTATTGTTATTTTGATAGTAAAATTATATCTCAATGTGATAGTGATCAAACAAGGTTATGTTTCAATTGATTCACAATTCAAACAAATTCTCGAAGACATTAACAAATTTACTCTCACTAAAAATTAGTTGTAAGTTATTTTAAATTAATAATAAAATTGTTTGTAATAGACAGACAAAATTATAAACTGGTATTAATATTGTTGTTACATGCACTGGATTGATAAAATGGTAAATTGAACCTTTAGTCCTTATGAAAATGACAAATTTTAGTCGCTGGCATTCGTGGAGTACATACTTCCATGCGGGATTTTTTTTAAGCCTGCTTTGGTAATTGCATTAACAATGGAGACTGCGTAAGTGTAAGTCGACGATTTCTTCAAACTTTGGCAAAATGGTCACCATAGCAATCCATTACTTCGTACAATGTGGCTTTACCCAACACTAAAGCACTTCAGAGAAATCGCAAAAAATTTCCAAGGTTGGCTTTTTCGGATTTTTTGAATGCAATTTTACATGGGAAAATTCAAGTCGGCAAAGAGAGAAGACCCACCCTACTTAAATATATGTCAATAACTTATTATTTTATTGAAAGACAAGGGTGCTTGTTGTAAGTATACATTCCGTGTGGATCATAGAGTTTGTCTCATTTTTGCATTTCGTGTTCATGTTTGTATTACAGAGCTTATGGTGCTATTTGACAGTGCAGTGTGTTGTGGTGTGTTGGAGAGAAGGAGGGCCAGTAGGATTGTAGACAGAGGAGAGGAAGGAAGCAATTTTAATCTCTAGAAAAAATAAAAAAATTGAAGTTTTACTGTGAAGCATAACGAGTGACTAACAAAATGATAAAAGTGTTTTCTAAAATAATTGTGTCTCCACCGTTTCAATCATTGTCCTAATTTTGAGACTGGAGCATTTGAACGGGTAGTTATTTGCGTCCAGGACATTTTGGTGCGTTTGCCGAGAAGTGATAATTAGGGCGACGAATGTAATCTGGGAACCATGGAGATAGAACTGGAAAGATCGAGGAAGGCGAGACGATTAGTCCGTCGGAACGTTGATATCTTACACCGCGAGTTAAATACGCTGCTGGACGCCAGAGAATTTGATCTGGACGGGTCTGCCCTGCGACAGAAGTTATTCAATGAAGCCGTAGAAAATATCATCACGTTGGACCGAAGAATTCTTGACCTGATTTTGAGCCTAAACAAGAGTGAGGAGGACGAAAATCTTGAGTACGATGAAATTAAGGAGTACCGAATTCGTGGGGAAAGTTAAGTCCAGAAAATTGACAAAATCGTGCAACCACCTTCTTCAGTGACAATGTCTGTAGGGGCAAGTGCAACTGGAAGCGAAATCAAGGTTCGTAACTTCAAGCTACCACCTATTCAACTAAAGAAGTTTAACGGCGAGCTTAAGGACTGGCTAGGATTTTGGTCTCAATTCCGGAAGATTGACGAAGATGGAAACATGGCAGACTTCGATAAGCTGTATTATCTTATGCAATCTAAAGAACCCGGTTCTGATGCATATGAAATCGTCTCTGGTTATCCATTGTTAAGGCTTCTGTGAAGCCTCCCTTTATTATATTTTACATAATCTCGTAAACTATTATTGTTTTCCCTTCATGACAAGAATATTCAGATGTATGTAATTCTGTGCAAGAGAAGTGAGTACTGCAATGCTCTTTTCCTTTGATTTATGTACAGAAATATCATCGACTTGCATTTTGGAAGCCGACAAGGCAACATCGTCTTGCTTTTCAGAAGCCGACACGGCAACATCATTTTCTTGTTCAGTAGCCACACAGGCAAGTTCATTCACAGCTGCACAGACACAGACAAGCTACACTTTTATTGTATTTTATTTACGAGAATAATATTGACGCGATTTAAGTTATTTTTAATATCAAACACAACGCCAGTTTCTAACCGTCAATTCATTTACGGCTACCTTATTATTTGTGCTCATCTCCTATTCACATCATCCTTTCTCAGTTCACAACAACCTCATCTCAAGTCCACCTCCTCATTCAGTGCAAGAGTCAGAACATTCACATTCCACCATCAGAAACCTCACATCACCTCAACGCCTCTGATCAACGAAACATACATATTTAACAGTGATCATTTCTCACGCCACATAATAAACATCCACCTACCAATGAAAATTACCCCAAAGTGAAAGAGAGTGAACGTGACTTCAAAGGAAAAGGCCCAATTAAAACATCTTTACCAGAAACTGGATAGTCAAATCCGAGCATTGAAAAGTTTGAAGTTGGAAAACGCGGATCCAGCTACATGGCTCTTTCCTCTAGTGGAATCTAGTCTTCCCGAACCTGTTCTTTACAATTGACAGCGAGATCCTTCATCAAGTTACAATGGAATGACAGAAGATCCTCCGCGTACGCGACTAGACCTGCTCATGGAATTCCTAGAAAGAGAGGTAGAAATAGGTCAAAGGATGGAAATAACCCGCAGTTTCGCTCAAAAACAAAGGAAAACGGGAAACGAAGCTGATTTGAAAGATGGAAGAAAAGAAAGTGGACAGAAGAAAAAGACCGTACCTACTCTTGCTTCATTTCGTGTCAGTGATCGCAAAAAACTATGAGTTTTGCGATAAAAAAAATCACGAATCGAAAGACTGTTTTCAAGCTAAATCCATGAAGTATGAAGAGAAGATTTCGGTTCTATGTAAAAAAGGATTGCGTTTGTGCTGCGCCGGAAGCCACATAGGAAAGGATTGCCGTTCAATGGTTGAGTGTGCCTTATGTCAACGAAGACACTTAACCGTACTGTGTAAGACCGGAGCATTGAAGAGACACCCTAATTTAGCTGTGACTTTTGAGAATCCAGAAGCCAAGCGATCAAAGTTCAAAACAACGACAACTTTAGAGAGTGCAGCGAATCTAGAGTGCACGGGGGAGGTCGTGCTCCAGACTTTAGTTGTAGAGCTTGTGAATGGAAGCAAACGAAAGTTCGTACGAGTTTTTGTCGATAGCGGCTCCCAGAGAAGCTACGTATTGAACCGTACGGCCGACGAACTAGGACTACAGTCAATAGGCGCCGAACATGTAGTCCACTAATTGTTTGGAGGAAAACGAACTTCTTCCGTGACACACAACCGTTTCAGAGCTAAAGTGAGATCCGTTGATGGAGGGTTTGAAACCCTGGTTGAGTTAAGAGGACAGGATAAAATCTGCGCTGATATTTCCAATTCAATCGATCAACATCCTGAAATTCAGAAAGAGCTTGAGGTTCGTTGCGTCCGACAATTTAACCGTGGTAAACGAAGAGAAATAGAGGTTCTTATTGGTGCTGACGTCTACGGAGATCTCCTTACGGGAAAAATTGTAAACTTGAGTTGTGGTCTTGTTGGTATTAAAACTAAATTAGGCTGGACTTTGGTGGGAATATTGAGAAGCTCGGTCTATGAGGGCAGCATGGCGGAACTAAATCTGACCATGTCTGCTACCGATGCTTATGTGGCCCACTTGTGTGATATGGAGACAACTGGAATAAGAGATCCTGTTGAATTGAAGACGCGAGAAGAAATCGAAGAAATGAGATTCAGCAGGACTTTATGAGGGGAATCACAAGACGCGAGGACGGTAGATATTGTGTACGGCTTCCGTGAAAGAAGGAGAAATCATTGTTGGCGTCAAATCGAGAAATGGCTATTGCGATGTTGTTAAATAAAACCAAGAGACTGAGACAATCATTACTGATTGCAAAATATGATAAGATACTAAGATCCTGAGAACAGGAGAATTTTATAGAGAAAGTACCATTGACCGAACGAGATAAGCCGGGACACTACCTACCACATCGAGGAGTAATCAAACTCGAGAGCATGACAACTCCCTTAAGGATTGTGTTTGACGCCTCCTGCCGGGTTAATGGGATGTCCTTAAGTGACTGTCTGTATAAAGGAGAAAACCTTATGGAGCTGGTATTCGATAAGCTTTTAGATATACGAAAGGCTTTTCAGATGATTGAGGTAGTGAGTGAAGATCGTGACATGACCCGCTTCATGTGGTGGAAAAGTATTGAAACTGATGAGGTAGAGGAGTACAGACACTCCAGAGTAATTTCTGGAGCGACGTGTAGCCCTTTTATTTTAGCTGCTTTACTTAAACATCATTTGACAAATCTGGATGAGCCATACGGAGGAGTAGGAGTAAAATTGTTAAAATCCTTCTACGTGGATAATTGCTTGAGTTCAGAGGACACCGTTGAGGAATATAAGAATTTCCGTGAGAAATCGACGTCTATTTTGTGTGACGCTAAGATGGACTTACGTGTGTGGTTCTCGAACGTTGATGAACTTGATGACACAGAGACACGTGTGGTTTCGGTACTGGGGTATCAGTGGGGTCGAACTAAGGACGAAATTTTTGTCAAGACTAATAACATCCGTATTCCTGACCGAGTGACAAAGAGAACCGTTCTGAGTACAATCCAAAAGCCGTTTGACCCTTTAGGAGTTTTATCCCCGACCCTTCTTCGGATGAAATGGTTGCTACAGAAAGTCTGGGTACAGAAGCTTAAATGGGATCAAGAGATAGAAGAAGCGGATGCAGCTTAAGACCAAACTTAAGACAACCCGATCCGGAAGAGTAGTGAAGACACCAGAACGTTTTATTGTTTAGAATGTGGCCCAATGGAACTCCAAGTTTTTGTTTTTAAAAAGGAGTTTTGAGTGGTTTTCCTCCTTAGTATTTAGTAATAGGTTAGGCAGGAGGTTTTCCCACTCACCTACAAATGTAATTTTAAATTTTAATTGTTATCGAATGAAAGAGACATTCGTCCTTTCATGAGGGAGGATGTTGTAAATATACATTCCGTGTGGATCATAGAGTTTGTCTCATTTTTGCATTTCGCGCTCATGTTTGTATCACAGAGCTTATGGTGCTATTGACAGTGCAGTGTGTTGTGGTGTGTTGGAGAGAAGGAGGGCCAGTAGGATTGTAGACAGAGGAGAGGAAGGAAGCAATTTTAATCATTAGAAAAAAAAAATTGAAGTTCTACTGTGAAGCATAACGAGTGACTAACAAAATAATAAGTGTTTTCTAAAATAATTGTGTCTCCACCGTTTTAGTCATTGCCCTAATTTTGAGGCTGGAGCATTTGAACGGGTAGTTATTTGCGTCCAGGACAGTGCTCACTTTAATGTTCCCATATAAAATTGTACTTGAAAAATCCAGAAAAGTAAACTTTGCAATCTTTTACGATTTCTCGGAAATGCTCTGGCGTTTGATCCAGGGACTTTGTATGGAGTAATGCATTGCAATGGTGACAATTTTGCCAAAGTATGAAGGCGATTTCAACTGAAACAAACTCCTTCAGGAGAGGTATACTTTAGAATTCCACGTCGACTTTTCTCCACTTTTTCATTTTCTAAAATGTAACGTAAAGTTACACTGAACCGCGAGTGTTCGTATTGTACTTCACCTTAAAATATAATTTTTTATTTATTTATGTGTTTTTCTGGCCCTGCTATCTATACTGCCGTATAGAGCAGGTTTCGAACTATCTTTATGTCAAATTGCGTAATATTTGGTGCAACCTTGTCTCTGATAACTTAATTTCAAAATCATTAGTTTATTGTAAATGCGTCGTAGGTCTAAATGCCTCGTCACGGCTCAGCCCTGAGCATAGCAAATCATGTATTTTTTCTTCTTCATATTTCTCGTAGCTCATGGTCCAGCCCTGAGC
>JAHZMX010006706.1:0-14466 GCA_027743895.1 Seira musarum | reverse complement strand
GCTTGATTTTGTCCATGATGATGATGAATTCAGATGTTTTAATGAAGGAAATTGCCGTTTCAAAAGAGTTGCTAGGTTCGGAAGCGACATGATTATTCATCAAAAGCAACAACACAACAATCACAAAAATGTAAATATACAATGGCAAATTCACTAGTCAATTTAGATTTAGAATCAGAGTTGAAAGTCTCCTAGATTTTCCGAGAAGAGTTTTTGCTGATTGATTGCGGAGCAGTAGTAAATAAAGCCATGTCATATAGATTTGCCGTTGAAATCGTATGTGTTGGTTGGCCATAGTAAATCTATTTTTGTCCAAAAAACTATGATGATAATGATGACGATAATAGTTCCGGAACTTTCCCAAGAAAACGAGAGATTCAAGAGAATTCGTTATTTTGATGATAATAGAAAGTGACGTGATTGCAGAGAATAGAAGAACATTTCCCAGAGATTTTGTGCAACCAAATGGTATTTCCAGGAATATTTACCACGATTCTTCGAAATTGTAGAAACGCTGCTTAGTACATCATGTCATAGTCATAAATTGGTTGGACATGGACAAAAAGAAGAAAATTATGATGGACAGTTTTCTCTCTACTTCATTGCCAGTTTACTTACTCGTTCTGTTCGGCGTGGGAAACGAAAAAAGAGCAGTAAAATCTTTCTCGGATAGCAATAGTAACTCTAAATTGTCCTTGCAGAATCGTGAAAAGGAAACCCCACCGGTTTAGTGTCTTTGTTTTGTTCATGTTCTGTACAGTAAACTTTACATATGGCAAATCAATTTAAGAAACTATAATCCATCGGTGAAATAAAACACCAAGAAACTCACATGACATAAAAATAACACTCACTATCATGTCACCAGTCAAAACACTAATAGAACTGAACTGAACATGCTCATTTTAAAACGGTTTTATACTCCTTAAGACCCACATTTTACATCTCAACCCTTCACAAACCCATTAGTTATTTTTATTGCGTGATTTTACATCTTTCCCATAAATGCACCAAAGAGCATGTTCATTTAGTGTCTCATTTTAACTCATTTTTCAGATCGGATGTCTCTAGAGAGCAAAAAACTCAGCTTTGGTAGGTTTACTTCCTTGCCAAACTGTAATGGATTTGCGGTAACGAGCAAATGATTGTTGATGCACCTACCACGTAAACCCTTTTACATTGAATTTTGCTAGTTTTTTTCGCTATCATCACGATCATCATCATTACGCAATGTGTTTTCATTATTATTTTCCTTGTCAAAGCGAGTCATGTCTCCTCTCTAAGTAGGAAGTTGGGTGCGTAGACCAAAGAAGAGAAAGCACCGCAGTTCCACCAAAATCTCATGGCATCTTCGTAGCCTTGCCATAATTTTTTTTGTTCTTGGCACACGTTGCATCACATCACATCCTCAAGCATTCATTCCGACTCTCTAGGCCTGGTAGACAACTCCAACTCTAAGGAAAAATGTTTCCTTCCCTGACTGAATTTTCCTTGAGAAAAACAGTGTCTTAATAGAAAAAGGCATGGCAAGCGCCCATCCCACGATTTTACTTAACGCACAAATTCCAGCTACACAATTTAACATATATAATGTGCGCATAAAGCCGTGATCTTTTTTTTTCTTGGCTTTGGCTCTTGGTATCATCCCCGGTCTAATCTCGATGTCATTTTGTGAAGGAGCATGAAAACGTCTTTGGCTAGTGTGCATAGGCAAGGCATTTTTAGAAATCATGTGAAATCTGCCTTTCTTCATGCTTCCTTGAGTCAAACTGATTGTGAGTAGTAGTATATCAGCAGAGTAGAACCTCAACCTGTCGTGGAGTTGAAAAGCGTGTAATAATGATACAGGAATTCTCGACTCGTCTCTCAGCTTAATATGAGAATTAAGGAAGTTTTAAAATATAAACTTGAGTATAATGTTTTGTAAACAATATGAGGAACTAATGTAAAAAAATACTTGTGCATGAGTGATCATACGTATGTATGTAGGGTTCATCTCTTTCTGATAATCCTGAATGTGAAATTAAATACTTTTTATCGGGCATACTTGTCTCACAACTGGTTACTTACTTTAAGGGAATCCTTTCAAACACACATTTGCTTTTAAAAGATGCCTACATTTTGTGTGTCACCTTCACATGAACCTCTTTTATAGCCCATTTGGACTGTGAAGATGAGTGCATTGCGAAACTCATAAGCATACATTTAAATCGACTTGACTGCCTCCTTTTTGTTTCCAGTTAAATACATGTAAGTATGTTGTATTGATGGAAAAAGAACTTATTTTTCCATTCCATCCTTTTTTTGTTGGCATCTTGAGTAAAAAATGACATTTTCTGGGTGTTACACAGCTTTTTGCCCTAGATTTCATTCCAGTGAGCCCCAAACATTTTAAAAGCGTCGGATGATGCTGATGGTATGCTCGTTATGTAATGTGTGTGTACATCTGATTTTTTCTGGTCGTATCATAAAATCATACGAGGAAGGCGGAAGAAGCATTGTAAAACGCAAGCACGTCTAAACAAAATGTTAGGAAAAAGGCTTGGCTTCTCTGCTGGAATGATATATCATTCGACATCATCCTCCTCGTGGCACACATTTTACTCACGAAAAAATCTAATTCCTCCATAATACTTCTAAACACTAGCGGCCCGTGATTGAGCGATATATATGCGGTACACTGCGTGAGATTTGAAATTTTTTGGGCTCATATGTGTGGCACCCCATCATATTTTATTTTTTGAAGCTTACAGACCTATTTTCTACCACAATCCATAGCCTATCTAAACTTGGTCCTGTAAAAGGTTTGGCATGGTGCTCGGAACGCCAACATAACAAATCAAATTATGTTTTTGAAATAATCCCACTGTCCCCAGATACCTAACGTGAGCAATGTTTTCCTTCTGGGGAGTTTCTATGTAATTGCATGCTGAGCAAAGCAAAAAAATGCAGGAAAATCCTATGATTTCTTGCACAAAAATTCAGATAAACCACTTACATAGGTCTATACTCTATTCGCCGTTTATTTTTTGGTTTGCATCATATAACGGAAGCATCAACGGAAATGAAAATGTAAGGAAAAGAATCGTCTGCACATATGCAGATCGACATACGGAAATGATAGTGTGGTGAAGCGTGGTATGAGCTCTTTTTTAACAAAAACTAATGCAATGAAATTTTTCATATTACTGCACTAGCAATTTTCTTGCTCAAAATGTCCATAAAAAGGTTTTCCCAAGTTTATTTTCCCATTTGCTTTTATTAATACCTGACATCGACTGCAAATGCAGAGCTAAGTATAATAGTACTAGAGCTTGTGCAAACTTTTTGGCGAAATTGTCTTCATCTTCACCAGACCATTGCAATTGAATAGAGTACTGGGTAACTGCTATTTTTGGTGGACATTCTAGTGTAATATTGTAGTAATAAGTATGTCGTCAATGGGGCCAAGCACCAACTGAAACAGGAAAGCAAGCCAATGTTTCAATGTGAAAAAAAAGGTTTATAAATACGTATAAAAAAGTTTTATTGTAGTTGGAGAGTTATGTTGATGGTCTTTCTCACTTTTCGACCTTTTTTCTTTCCCATTACTCTCCAGAAGACAAATTATTTCCCACCGTAATTGCTTGAGTTAAGCTCTTTTATAGCTATTAAAGCCGGGATTAACTCTTGCTTGGATTACAAATTAACAGCAAATCTTATTTTTCTCATAAGAACTGGTCTAAAAGAGAAAATTTGTGAAATTGAAGAAGGGTCTTGCATAAATATAGTTCACAGATTCACAGGTTAAATAGCGGTGTAGGTAGATAAAATTTTCTTTGCAAAATTCTTTTCATTTTCTTCTGAACATGTTTGCCACAAATGTGTTCGTTTGCAATAGATTGAACATTTCCCCCATATAACTCTCAGGTGAGTGAACCCCACCATTTCTAGCAAATGTGTATAGGGATATTAAAGCTCTGCAAAGTTACGAACTTGAAATTGAAAATACCTTTGGACAACAAAGCAAACTTTTCACCCTCATACCTACTCATTTTAGTTGACTTGTCCTCAAGCTCATGAGTAGGCAGAGTGAAGAATAAATCTGTGGTAGTTAATTGGATTAGCGCTCCTAAAATACTTCGTGGAACAGAGGTAGAAAAAAGATTCTTCTGTCATCACAAAAAAAAAACTTTTGGCTTGTTAGTGAAACTCTCTCCGTTCTCTTTGTAAGAAAAGTAAATTATGTCTGCTCCACTACACTAATTTTGTACGGACACCTCCACATTCCAATGTCCGTCGTTCTCTTTTTCTCTAAATTGGAAAGCTTGGTCTACTAGCTTGATCTAAAAATTTCCGAAAAAGTTCCACAAACCTATATACACTGAAGGAGGCTGAATAAAATCGATTTGCAGGAAGTAGTAAATTAGCCATTTCAAGCTGCTATTGGGCACATAGAATATTGTTTTTGATGTGTCCAATCATATCTTGACTTGTCTTATCTTCATCGTAAATTTTTTTTATCAAATCCTTACTACTATTTATGTACGTTCTTTAGAAGATAGAAATAGAAGGATAAGAAAGTCTTTTCCTGGCATATCCACCCTTAGTGATGTCTATCATTCTTTAGAGGATGAGGATGCGAAAACCGGAATAAGAAGTGTCAGCAAAGACGTCAACACGTCATCATAACTGGACACTTTGTGATCATAACAAGTGAAGCGAGAGAGCTTATGTCCAGTTTTTCCCATCTCTTTTCACTTTAGTTCCCCATAACCAACCTTTTATCGCGAATAGAGTGACTGAAAAGTGAAAAGCACTTTTACCAACACTTAGTAGAGCAGTAACAGCAAGCAAACCCTCCACTTTCAATATTGCCATTTGCCAAAAAAAAAAACTTACTACTACATTCCTCCAAAAGAACTGAAGGAGGTGAGTTGAGTAGGTACAGGGAAAAGAAAATGGGAAATGGGATATATCATACGTATCAGCCTTATCTCAAGAATGATTTTACACACTCCAAATAAAAGTCTTGAGAAAGTGGATGGTCCTCCTTTTAAAATACTCGAGGAAAGGGATTTTATCACATTCAATATTATCCTCGTCAGCAGAGAAACTAACAACTCAAAAACCGATAGGTCTGATCTTACTGAAGGAAACCACAAGAGGTAAACCAAATAATGCTTCTATTTTGTACAAATAAAGAAAGCAAAAAGGGCTGTAGTTAGCCCAAGACACTATTTGTCTTTTTAAAAAGGAACTTCTCACGTAATTGTTGTTTCTGGTGCATGTCATTCCTCGTAGTATCGCTTTCATCTTAGTTCGACCAACCACGCACCCTCACCCACCACTCAATCGCTATCATGGTTTGAATTGGATGAAGATGGTAATCTCATGAAAAGGTCTCTTCCTCATTTTCACTGCAGTGCAGACCAGAGCAGACTAGAAATTGTAGTTGATGCATGTACTTACGTAGGAACGCACACACAAAATGAAAGATTCTCAAGAAAATTATGTAGCAGTGATGGTGGGAGACTCAGAAATAAAATGAAATGAGACGTTTTGTTGTGGTTATCATAGTCCACCTCATTCCAACATGAATGGGTGAAAAGTAATAGAGAAAGAAGAATGGATGGATTTCTCTATTCTTGCAAAGATGATACTTCTATACTACTTCTCTGACGCAAGTATACTTTTTATGCTCCTTTTATTGCCGACTTTATTTCATTTCTCTTGTCTTTTTAGGGGCAATTTTGATTCTCCTACTGTTTTTGGCCCACATGATGAAGAATATGTCGAGAGATGGAAATAAAGTATATATACCGTAAACACGTTATCAAAAGAGATTGAGTCATCGACTCCTGGATTCTAAGGGAGCTTAGGAGAGTAGTGGCGTAACGTAGTCCTGAACCTGCCCAGAGCAAGAATGTTTGCGTACGATTTTACTGTGAAGAAATTGCTGCTATGATATGATTTCTATAACAAAGTTTGGTTTCGCTTCTAATCAACTTCTACTGGAGATAGACTTGACTAGAGTAAACGAGATATACAAAAATTCCAAGAAGTAGTGGCAGTTTCGCAGAAAATTTCGCAATAAAAATGAGCCATTTTCTTTTTTACACTGTAACAAAGAGGAAAGCCTGGGCATAAAGACCATATTAATTCAAGAATGAGAACGTTTTCTTCCTCATAGGGAAAATAAATTTGAGCCATAACTGGTGATGAGTGATGTCGTATTATGATAGTTTATGGGTTGACTTATACCATTTCATGGGACCTTGTTTTCCTATAATGTTGATTCAGGTTGGCTTTGGCTTCCTCGCAAAATTAAGGTGTACCTTAGGGATTGCCATGTGATATGATAAGAATTTTTTTGGAAATAGTGTATTTTTCGCGTCACCGGAGAATCTACAATCTCAGTCTCAGTTGGAGAGTGGAGAAAACGAACCCACATGACTTTGCTCGTAGATCACAAACTACATACTACAACCACGAGAAAGGGGATACCTACAAAATGAAACCAGATAGTTCCTCGTCTCAAGACTTAAATGTGAGAGGGGATGAGTCTGGTCTGGGTGATTTTTTTTTTGCCAGCGACAGATGAGAGTGACATGACTTTCAATATATATTTTATCTTGGTATAATGGAGTAGACAAAAGAAAACTGATAAGGACCTTCGGGACACTTTGTTTTTGACATGACTTCTATTTCGATTTTCCATATTAAAGCGATATGTATACATTTTAGCAAAGAAGCCAGGTTTATACCACGATTGATGTTGATGATGGTGGCAGAGAAACGGAATTGCAATTTTTTGTCGCAGGTCAAAGTCAAAGACAAAGGCGGGGTTTGAGATTCTCTTCGAAGACACACTCATGTACATTCAGTAAACCGCGTCTTCTTGACTTGAAGTAAACAAGAAGATCGATACTGCTGCGACGAAAACGTGTTTCGCAAGAGATGTGATGGGATGAGATGCTTATGATCTAGACTTTTTTTGAAAAGGTAAAAGTTCTTTGGTTGCGTTTGCAGTGGAAAATGAAAATGGTCTCGGTCAACAATCATCTTCAAGTCGATATGTCCATAAAAATAATACCTTTAACGGGCGTGCAATGTTTTGTCCAAGGACAATAAATTACGCGTTGGATGTTTTCAGATGCCAAAATATTGTGCTTTACGAAGACTGCTCGGCAAAAAAACACGAAATAGACTGTTCAAATGCAAAAGCAATTTTTTGGAGCTCATAAAAGCCAAATCTCATTTTCGATTTTGATTGTTGTTCAATCTCGAAATTGCTCTTTGGTTTGTCTAAGTACAATATAGAAATGCAGTGACGGTAAGCCAAAATACATAATGTTGTCGTGCATTTTTGCAAGTCAGCACAGCCGGTCTATTACAAACATGAACAACCTTTTTACACAACGCAAATATTTACCGAATAGGTCAGCATCTTTCCCATAAATATGGATTTGCAACTCTGCAAAAATTGAGTCTTCAAGTCGATATGTCCATAAAAATAATACCTTTAACGGGCGTGCAATGTTTTGTCCAAGGACAATAAATTACGCGTTGGCTGTTTTGAGATGCCAAAATATTGTGCTTTACGAAGACTGCTCGGCAAAAAAAAAACACGAAATAGTCTGTTCAAATACAAAAGCAATTTTTTGGAGCTCATAAAAGCCAAATCTCATTTTCGATTTTGATTGTTGTTCAATCTCGAAATTGCTCTTTGGTTTGTCTAAGTACAAAATAGAAATGCAGTAACGGTAAGCCAAAATACATAATATGGTCGTTCATTTTTGCAAGTCAGCACAGACAGTCTATTACAAACATGAACAACCTTTTTACACAACGCAAATATTTACCGAATAGGTCAGCATCTTTCCCATAAATATGGATTTGCAACTCTGCAAAAATTGAGGAAAGTTCGTATCGGTAAAAGCAATAATATGATACCTAAATCATTTGCATAATATTCGTTTTGGGAACATATCCAAATGCATAAACGAGTAATACAAATAGTTTTAGGAGCTATTTCATTCCAGCATTAGTAAAGTTATATTATTTGGCTCGGAGCACTTCAATGAAGTAATGTAATTCTCCTCAATTACTTTAGCGTTTTAATCACAAAGAAGGAAACTCGAACTATAAGCCAAGTGTAATTATAATTTCACTTCGGGAAGAGAAATAACTAAAGCGTTACGATGAACGGTCTTATTTAATGTGCATTGTTCTGGTTGTTACAAAACTTCTGAAAGTTGCAACTTTTTCTAAAAAAAATCTTAGAGATTGCATATTATCAGTGAATTTGTTGGAATGAAATCTTCATTTACTTAAGTATGTGGACATTCGTTGAAGCTTCGATTTGCAGTAATGCTTTGCCGAATGGAAAATTCATTCGCTTCTTTTTACGCTCCATCAGAATGTCTTGTTCCAACATCATAAGTATTTTTTGTAACTATAACATATCATGCATTCATATTGCTTCGCTCCTCAACCACAAACCCACCGCAGTATTTTGATCCTGGTAAACATACCGACACTCACGCGTCGAAGCTCACACACGTGTCCTCTTCATTTTCCCCCATCGGATTACAATTTGAAAGCGGATTTAATTTTCCATGTTGCGTTTTTCTTGTTAAAAACCGACTCTCTACCGTCCTTGAAAATCCCCGTTTGCTCCAACCCTCCGCAAAACGGAAAGCCGGAGGTCTTTTAAAAAATACTGACATAACTATGAATTATATTGTTTCACCCACACAATTTCAATTTATAAAGACTAGAGTTATAGCCCATATGAGTTCATAGTATTGTAATATTATTCTTTGTATAAACCACCTCAAACAACAACGAATGTTTAGTGAAGGGCGAATGTGTGATTTGCTCAAGTGCAAGCTAACACCCAACACAACTCAACTCCCACCGGTAGAACAGCATTGTGATATACCAAAACAGGAAAAGCAATATTTTTTTGCACTTTCAGAATTAAAATAGTTTCTCTTCCTTCCTTGTCATTTAAAAATGAAGACACGAGGAATTATCAAGTAAATATGGAAGAACACCTTGAGCTCCTGTACTTCATATGAATGTAGTAAACCTATATCTATTGTGGTAATATCAGAGCATCAGTTACAGAAATGGTGTAATGTAGTGGCTGTGGCAGTGATAATGATAGCCTGAAAAGATAAATGAAAAAAGTTGCTAGAGTTTGCAACTCGCAACTCATCCTGAGATGGAATGAGGTAGACACTTTTCAGGGATATTTTTTTCTCCTCTTCTGACGATGAGACAGACCAGTATTTTTCCCGCTTTGTGTAAGAGAAAAGTAAGTACTGTTTTAGTTTAAGCTGGTGTGATTCAAAGTACACACACAGGAAACAAACCTGCTCATACTTCTTCCGTCGACTCGACTGTCATCCCTGCCACAGCCCCACCAACAGAAATGAAGTGACATGGTGGACAAGATAAAGAGACAGCAAGAATATTTTCACATCGCGTGAACTCTTTGCCCAAGAAGCATAAGAATCCTTTCTTTTGTCCACTGTCTCCTTTCATACTTTTCATTCTGGGCACACAGCTCTCAGGATTCCGGATTCAAGGGACCATAACTGTGACGATAAGCTGGAGTAAGTATTGCATGGACTCGCCAATAAAAACGCCGAATACGTGTGCGGAGCGGAGTAGTGTGGTGGGCCATCGCATGGTCGTCATCCCATATAGAACGTACGCAGAGGAAAATCTGATTTCTGATTTTCTCTCGAATTTCCGTTACATTTCATGGTGAAGGAAGACATGAATGGAATAAAATACAAATTAGTTTTCCCTCTGAACCATGCCCAATGGACTCGTGCTGTTTTCTTGTCTTGGATTAAAGGCATGTCATATGGCCTTAGCTACAGGCTACTTACATCTAACAATTCTCAGCTTTGACCAAAAATTCTTTGTCCTTTGACTCCGGGAAACAAGGGAAAGTCTAAAGACATTAAATGACACTGTTGGCTCCTCATTTATTTATGAAAATGCGGCGGCACCATCACCAGAAAAAGAAGTCTCGTGAACGTCCAAATTACTTTGGTTTCTCACATGTTACGCCACTTCTTCAGTCATCATGCCACTGACAATGAGTCAGTCGCTGTATAATCCTTCCTTCCTCTTTCTCATTTTTTTCTTCATCTTAGAAGAGGTGAATCCTTAGCTTCATTTTTATCTTAATTCCTTTGATGTTTCCTTCCCTGAATTTTTTATGGTGGTGATCACCAAGCCAAGCCGAGTTGAAGTAACTAGATACAACACAGATCGACCTTGGCTTGGCACACGTTATGCGATGGCGAGAAGAGAGTATTCGCACAAGTCACAAACCGCAAGGAAAAAATAGGCTGGAGAACTCTTAACTTTTAATGTGTTTTCTCATTTATTCCTTTACTTTTTTCGCTGACTTAAGCGAGGTAGAGGTTCTACGATCTTGTTCATAAATAATTTAAAATGTGTACATTATGCATGCATCCTTCCCGTATGTGGGTGTGTAGGCGAGTGAGGAACCACGGACAAAAATAGGAGCACACACATGGACTGCCTCAAAGCGCCATACATTATTTCCTTGCAGATCATCGTCATCGTCACGCAGAAAAATATTTTTATTTATGAAGTCCCATCTTTTCTTAGATTCCGAAGGGACTTTGAGCTATGCCAAGAGCCTAAAAACGAACTTTTTCGTGCCATTGCCTTCTATTTCCCCAAAGTTTACCAAATCTAACCAGATTCTTTTATGCATCCCATCCTATCGCACCATATTTCTAAAGAAAATAAAGTGAATTGGAGCCAGAGCAAGTATTCCTTTCACTTTTACTCTTTTCATCCGCTTTTCCTTGAAAACAACCATTTTTTAACCCTCCCTTGTTTTGCACAACATCCTCAGAATAAGAACATGTACATCATTAAAAATACATTTCCTCTTCCCTTCTTTTCGAAAAGGTTTGCGAACTTGTTTTTCCTATCCCTTCATCTCTTCAACATTTTTTTTGTGCTCGCTCTTGATGTTGCAAATTTTTTTACGAAAAATAAAAAAAGGGAAAATCAATTTCACCAACTTTCTCTTCATTTCTTTCTTGAAGAAAAGAGAGAATGAGAATATGATGCGGTAGTTTACTTTTTTTGGCTTGAAATGTGATACTACTTTCTTCCTTCTTGTTTAGTTGTCTGGTGTTTGGTTAAATGTAGCAAAAAGTGTTTGTGTAAATGTAACCTTTTATCTATGCCAAACAAACATTTTTACAGAGGTTTCATAACTATTATAAATATTGGGAAAGGAATACAACTTGTCTGCTCATGATTATGATTATCATTTCTTCAACCACTATTATGCTGAGGATAGAAATGCCATAATGATCTTGGTACTGTGCATTAACTCCCTGAAAAAATATTCAAGGATGACTTTACCATAAACATGTTACGATAACTGATGCAAAATTAATGGACTTGTCAATATTTTTTGCTAATGGCTTTGGCAAACATATACGAGTATTTTTTATTTTTTGGTCTTCTAAAAGTGGGGTTTCATCTCTCCTCGGCTAATATTTGAAGTATGTACTGATACTAGAAGAATGATACGAATTATAGATTTTAAAGAAGCGTCCCCACCATGAATTTGATTTCTTTTGCAAAGGACACTTTCATCAAGAAAACTTCCTTTTATGATTATCCTCGAGTCATGAATTCTGTCCAATAAATCCAATAAAAATTATTTTTTCAAGGTGATATGTCATAAAGCAATAAATTTATTTTTATGTTCGATTTTTTTCAAGAGAAACTTGAGGATGTTAAAAAATAGTTTGTTTATATGATTGGGTCATAAAAATTATTGATCTAGAAATACATTTTTGTAGCACAATTGTAGCCTATGCAAATTGTCATGTCCTCCATAATTCATATTTGTCGTCTCAATTTAGCCAACTCCATATGCATTAAACTTTATGTGCTAATCAAGCAAAACTAATTTCGATTCGATCTCATAAAAATGAGTTTGTTCTAGCGCAAAGAACGACGTTGGCATGAATAAAGTGAACCCGAAATGTAGGTTGGCTTTCATTTCTGCTCAAATTACGTGATTGTGTTACCCCAAATTCGCTTCCAGTGGTATCTACATCAACAAATATTGGAGATCACACTAATTTCTATGCTGTCAAAGCATATTTGACACAAGATACAACAAGACTAGCAAAAACAAAATAGGCCGGTAAGTACTTTTCTTAATTTTCATCATCTCGACAGCACCTAACATCGCAGTAGTAGGTATAAGCTCATGTCCAACATTAAAAATGTCTTAAAGAAACCTAGACGTTTTCGGTAGGATGATGCACAACACTACAATCATCGCCTAATTTGGTGAAAATAATGACAGTACCATCCCTTATTACTGCGCTGCAGCAGATGTTGCAAAAATGTGCAAGATATAATGCGACACATTTTTGATGGAGTACGATTTTCTGATTTTTCTGTGAAAAACCCATACCCGCTTGACTTTTAAAGTTTTTGAGCCTGGTGCTTGAAGGGCATTAGTTTAAATAGCGCGTTTTTGTGCATTTCATGATATAAAATGCAAAACTTTTTGTATTCCATAAAAAAGTAAACAACAAAACGGGATTTTTTGCCCTTTCATTTCGTTAGACTATTCATTTTTACTGGACAATTTTTATTTTACATATTCATACGAACTGAACTAAATAAATTACTAAAAAGACTACAAATAGCAATCCAGTAGTCTTTTTTCAATGTTATTATCACATTTTTGTACCCTTATCTATCTGCCATTGCCAAACCCTATTCTAAACAGTTTTGTCTGTCCCTTTTGAAATGGCAATATTCAGTCAGACGTGAAAACTTTGACGAAACGTGATGCAAAAGCCAAATGTACCAGAGTGAAAACAATATGGAAAAAGTTTTTTCTTTGAAAAGAGCGTAAAACATAGTTTGTAGTCTTATTTAGATAAAAATAGACTCCTCCTCGTACTCCATTCCATTCACGATTCAAAGTTCTTCAGTATGTTAAAACTTAATCTCTCTCATGGCACTTATGGAGCTCTACCTTATCTTTATTAACAGTGTGAACCTCTTTATTAATAGGACAAAAATAAATGTAGAATATTTAGTAATATATACCATATGCGTGTATACGCTTATTTACTTCACGTTTCCACTATTTTTTAAAGTTCATTTTTTGTTTCTTTCTCCAATCATGAATTTGATGAAACCTTATAAACTCCAGAAAAAAATATGCTTTTTAGGAGAAGTTAGTCGAAACTTTCTGTGGAAATGGCAAAGTTCAGTGAAAAATCGTGTAGTAAAAGTTAATTTGGATATCATAAATATGATAATCATTCCCCTTTTTCTAAAATGAGATAGGATGGATAGAACCAATGCATCTCATTTCACGTGCATCCACGCGTCACAGACAGATTTCACTCACGAAAAGAAAAATCTACCACGGGTTTTTAAAATCGAGATCGAGAGTCACAAAATGATGGGATACTCTAGATTTTTTTGGAAAAGCAAACAAATAAAAAGGCGCAAGGAAAATGGCACAGTGTCCCAGAAGAGGCTAGCGTATCACTTATTTGCATAAAACCTAGAAAAGTATACAAAGACTGAAAATGAAGCGGAGGGATCTCTCGCATTTTTCGACTTTCTCTGGTATGTTTTGACAAGTTTGTTCTATAGGATTTTCGCATAATAAATAATGGAAATCCTTGTCTTATTGCAGTACAGCAAAGAGATTATGTTTTAGTAAGTAAGCCCTTCGTAGTCGTGTGTGTCATGTTGATCACGAGTATCATCCTCATCATCATCGCCTCTCATCTCATGAATGATCATGATGATTCACTAACTTTCCCTTCAGCCGACAAACAGAAACTGAAACAGTTTGTAGACATTCAGTTGTGAAAATGCCATTTTCTCTAAAAAATGTATCCCTGTTACAGACAGTCACGCATATATTTTGTGTATCGTTATCGTTGTCTCAAAGGATTGTTTACAGAAGTTTTCTTTGCCCAATCTCTGGTCCATGAAAAACTGCGTGTGCGAGTGCGGTACCTACAACAGACTGCGACTTGTGAGTTGTGAACCATGTGAGTTTCCTTAAATGTTTTGAACATTTCCTTTCAGAAAATCAAGACAGGGCTCTATGAATATCAAATGAGCTAAACTGAACAACTTGCATTACAATAAATTATGAATGGTAATGAAATGGCAGTAAAACTACATATGAACATGTTCGTTAAATTAGTTCTACAAAATCTGAGAGTGTCGCCAATTTTCCCTCTATTTATTTGCTTTGTGGGAAAAGTAAAAATACAGTCCATGGCCATAGCATATGATGATGGTGACGTAAACATTACTAACATCGTCTACTTTTCAGTTGGTTAGCCTTGTCTTGTGCAACCTGTTTACCAACTGTCACATTGAAGGAGGTGTGCAAACATTTGATGTCATATT
>JAHZMX010006705.1:0-11658 GCA_027743895.1 Seira musarum | reverse complement strand
TATTGTAATGCGTACCACAAGGGTAAAAAAAATAAATTTAAAAATTACTGCAATGTTTTTACAGTAAACTGAAAACGGGTTCGTTATCAGCGTAAGAAACTATTCCAGACAGTGTGTCTGGAATATGCTGATAGGGGGGTACAGTTGGGGCGGTTCCCTTGTAAGACTGATCTAGTCAGTTTGTCTGATAAAAGCAAATGGAGATGCACCTGAAGCCTTTACCTTGTAATATGGCGTGACGTTCACCGTTTTATTACCGCATTGTTCCATAGTATGTTTCGACTTCCTTTACCATGGATTACATCATTATTTTCTATTCGACATCTGCAGAACACTCTTCCATACGCACCCGTACACTTACGGAGTTGTTTGTATACTCGAAAATTATTTGTGTGCTCAAAAAGGAAGGATTCAAAAAATAAAAAAGTGTTCTGATTTTCCACATTTTCTTAAACATAAATCTGCCATGTGTTGTTTTGGTGTATCTTGCTATCGCTCTACTTTTGATTTCCGTAAGTGAAATCAAGTGTGATTTTAATCCAAGGCAATTATATTTTTTTAAAACTTTTTGAAATAGGTGGGTGGACAAAAGAATAATCAGACGAAAACAAAACGACCACGAGTTGTAAAAAACCAGTCTTATTCCGAGCAACTTAATGAAAAAATGGGGGCCAGCTAAAACAATGAAGTTAGTTTTCCATCGGATCTCTAAAGAAAAACAACAAGATATAATGCTTTCCGGCTATAATGTAAGGACCTGCGATAAAAAATTATTATTGTTTACAATGAATAACGCGTATTCCGGACATCATTTGAAATGTGAATAAATAACTCCCACCTGTAGTAAAAAAAATTGTTATGTGATATTCATGTTTATAATACCTGAGTGAGTTTCTTTGTTCACTTATGCAAAACTATGTCAATTAGGATGGCTAATTGACAAAACAAAGTTGGACAGGCACTTACTCCGTTTTTTCCCGTGCATTTCATAAACCCTAATGAATGCACACGTTTCACTGCTTGTAATATCCATTCATCGCCCACAATAGAATTCATAACTACATTCATACTATTCAAGTACATATAATGTTGTAATCGACATGACTGAACGTTTCGTATTTGGATTCTTTAGAGGGCATTCATTGCTCCGACATTGGTTTTTTATGAATTGGCTCTAACTGCAATATAGCTTCAACGCAATGCTATTTTGGTAGGATTGAATTTCAATTCCTTGATGAGAGATTTACGCGGTCTCAAAAGGGAAAGGCCCCAATTAGCCTCTAATCGTGTATTGCAGGCATATCGTATTAATTAGCATTTTTATAATAATCATAATCACCTTTGCGTCGCAGCAGCAGGAGCCATACCTTTCCTCTTTATCCGTAAATACTTTTTTATTTGCATTTTCCTATGAATCATCAGCATCACATATTTTTCTGAATCTAATTTCCCTAAACGCTTTTTATTGCAATACACTTATGTGGATCCCACAGGAGCTTTGATATGAAGCTTTACAAAAATCGAGATCAATACTTGCGGCAAGTTTACAAAGAAGGAAATATAAACTTTATGACAGGAGTAACTATATTTTCAGGTTTATTGCAGTAATAAAAACGTATTAACAGTCTTTCAGACATATGCGTTTATGTAAACCTTGCCGAGTTTTTTTAACACTCACAATTTTAGAAGCGTATCACAAGCAAGTTCTAGTGCTATCAATTGCTTCAACTTTCAAGTGAATAAATTTGGTTCCGCAGTAAGTATGAATATCATGGCTGCAATCGGTATTTACTGCGTCCTATTTATTCTTCTGTTTGCAGTAAGTAATTTAGCCAGATAATTGACAAGCAATTAGTTATTTTTGCTCAACAATACTTTTCTCACACGTTTTCCAAAGTTAGGGACTGGTACTCAAAAATCTAATCAAACAAAGGCAAAGACTAAAAGGCCAAGGGTTGTGAAGAACCAAACAGCATCTGAATATGTGGCAGAGGATATGATGAGTGGCACAGGTGGCTAAAGTATTTTTTTCCAATCTCCGTCCTGCCCTAGTAAATGAGAGCACGTTTTTTCGGAATGGGGAGCAGTTAATGTCAGTCGGTTAATGTTTTAGCAATTAAGTTGAAATTTCATTAACAATAAAAATGTTTAACTTACCTTATAGGTACAAATTATTATTACCCACTTGTTCAATATTTTTAAAGAATAAATCACTCCTTATTTCGTAAAATGCTGATAAGATGATTGACAAGAATTATAATTCCATATAAGGGCAACGATAAGATTATGTCGGTGTAATGAATCCGTCGCACAATAGCTATGCATGTACTTACATCAAAGCAAGGAATATGTTGCTCCACAGAAAGATCAACGACTCATCTGAAAACAGTTCGACTGTAGGGTAATATACAAGCCGACAGGTCTTTATGCTGAAACTTTGTACCGAAAATTATAACATTAATGTAATGATAGTTAGACGGTATAGCGTTGAAAGTACGATAGAAAATTATTTGAAGGTTCCCCAAATAATGGAAAACGGATAAGTAAGCAAAACAGTTGTTAATCGAGAAGTACTTATGTCTGCTATGTAAATTTAGGTGAAACTTGGGGAAGCTCCCTTGTGACAAGGATCATTGATAATTTTTCAACCGTAAGCTGCTATGACCGCGCTGTGGCGGGTTTAAACTTTTTTGCAAATGAAGAAGTCCGCACTCCTGAACTAATATCACATGATGCTATGTCATTCATAAAAAGCATTCAGAGGAAATGTGAAAAGTCAATTTCAATGAGACATTTAGTAAATCCGTCGCTTTGACGGTTAGCGGCTTCGTTTGAAGCACTTAAGTAGCGTCTTCAATAAGTATTGTAACGATGCTTAAACAGTGAAGCTACAGAGATGCACTATATAGAGCCTCCATCTGATCTGATCTGATCCACTTTTTCTTATCCTTATCTGATCCTTATCCAAGTAGACATATCCATATCCATATCCAATTTTTAAAAGCATATTCTTTTCTGATCTGATCTTATCATATGATCAGATCAGATCAGATATGAAATTTTCATATCCAACCCGCAGAGCTTTAACAAAAAAATATTGACGTGTTTCCGTGCAATTTTTAACTGCGCAAGCCCTAGACCTTATTACTTGTTTTTTCATAATTAAATATCTTAATGTATAGAGCGCAATTATTGATATATTTAGAAGCGAAAGCTAGGGAGGAAGTTATATAGAAGTAACTTTGTTCATAATTGGAAATTACATCTTAAAAATTGTGGATCAACCAGGATCAGAAAAAATCATAGTAATGCCAATCATCACGATCAAACGCCAATCAAAAAATCATGACCATAGACGCTTACGTCCCTTTAGCTTTAGCCCATAAATGCCTATGAGTATTGCCTTAAAGCTCACAGAAAATCAATATGCCCGTGACTCACACGTGAAGATTTATTCCTAAAACCCCACTAAGTATCAGTAACGAGCTAAAGTTCCGATTAAGAACGCTGTAGCTTAAAAAACTCTTGGAATTTCTCAAAGAATAATGCATTTTAATGCACGAGTGCTGTCATTTCAATAATTTGTTAAAAAATTGTGGATCAGATCAGATATGGCATATCCAAAGACGCATATCTGATCTCTTGTCTGATCCATGGAGGCATATCCATATCTTATCCAGCATGGGGCATATCTGATCATCAGATCAGGATCAGATCAGATCAGATATGGATATGATCAGAAAAATTCTGATATTTTGGATATGCCGGAGGCTCTAGCACTATATATAAATAAAAATTTATGACTTTACGTCACGTGGTTTATTGCATACTTCTCTGGCTTTTAGGATCATAATAAAATTTAACAGCTTCATATGTTGTATTGTATAATTACGTCCGATTCCTTAGTTCATATTTGCCTTCAATATACAAAAGAAACCCAAAAAACTCTGAAGCCAGCATAGCAGTAGGAACAACGATGAAGGTTTTGTTAGCCGTGATCATATTCTGGACCGTCACTATTTTCCTGGTATGGTGAGAAAGTTTGTAATTTGCTTAATATTTACTGTTTATTTTGCTTGTTTTTTTATAGATTCAAGGGACAAGGAACAACCAAACGAAAACCAAAAGACCTCGTGTTGTTAAAAACATGTCTGAATCCGAACGTTTTACACTTGATACGGCTTGAGGATATGAAGCCCATCGTGAATCTCTTTCCTTGCTCGCCCTGGATATAAAAATATTGTCGAAATTAGTAAAACGCATGTGTTCAAAATCGCGAACGGAACTATTAACATGTTTGATTAATCCGTGCGAGGTTTTAAGTAAGCAGACCTGTTTGTTTCAAATTAGCCAGGACATATTTAAAGACTACGAAGAAGAAATATTAAAATGTTAGTTTAAGCATTTAATTTAGTAGAAAAATTGGAGTAAAAAAAGTCTTGTTTACTTTTTGCGTTACAATCCAAACCTTTTGGTTCAGACAAAACTATGAAATTTTGATAAAGTTGTAATAACCTTCAAAATTTATTTTACAAATAATACAATTAAATGTATTCTTGGTGGCATGGTTTATGTTAATTTTTTGAATGTTTCAATTTCAATTGTGACTCATATACGTGCGATATCTGCTCCCCACGCGAATGTTAAAAATTCTGTTTGGAGCTTACAATGCCTTATTGAAGAGTTAAAAGTAGCAGCCTTCGACATGCATGAATGTTTAAGGCGCTTTATCCTTCCAATGAAACCTAAACCCAACCTGTCACACCGAGCCCGATTGCATGTACTTATTATCAGATTAGTAAAATCCGTTATAACACACCTTCAGGTTTTAATTGACTCATCCCATTTTCGCTGTACCTACTGTAAACGTCGTTGCAAATGTCTGGGCAGCAATTCAAGTTACCAGATTCGCAAGATAGACCCGGTTGGACGCATTATAACATGACAGGATAATTTTAAGTGTCGTAGGCTAGTTGCACAGAATTGTAGGCCTATATGGGAACCGCCCTATGTGCCCTCCCAAATTGCATATACCAATCAAACCGTCTAGATCAGCTAGCCTTGTTTGCTACGAATCTGCTTTGTTTTGTCTGCAGAAACATCAGAGCGATTAATATTTTTTATGCAACAATGTCTAATTCTAGTGCATTGGAATATACAACAGCAAAGGAAGTCGCTGTGCGAATTCTACGAATTAAGTGTTCCTCCGGCAGTGACAATGGATCCTTCCCCCTATTACAATTGCTTTAATTTGATGATAATGTCGAATTTGACGCTACTGCGATATTTTTATAAGAAAAAAAGCAAAGTAGGTTCGTAACCAGCGAAGAAAAGCTGATCCAGATAGTGCAATATGGGAGGGCACCACGGCGGGTAGTTCCCTTGTAAAATTGCTGTTAAGAGAAACAAAGCAGCTAAACAGTTCATTCCAAAATGAACAATCTCATGGAGTTTATTGACTAAAGAAATGAGCCTGTAAATGTGTGTGAGGTACAGTCATGACTACATGAGTGATGACACGAGTTGTTTTATTTTATAGGGAAACTTGGCGCTGTAATCTAGAAATTATAAAATCTCAATAATATCGTTTAGATTCATATTTTGAAGTTTGATTTTGCCAGGAATTTTTTTGCCATATAGATATTTATAAAATAGCTAAATCTAATGATGCATTTAAGTTTACGAGAACACATTATGGATTTGCAAGATTACAAAAAAATATGATTTGTCGGTTGAGGGTCGACATCACTAGTGGAATTTTGAATAGTCTAATAGTATTTTTGTCTTACGACGGATGGGAGAGTAGACAGTTGGTAGTGTGGGCTTTAAAGAAAGTATAATTCACGCTGCCAGTTTGGAAGTTGATGTTGAGGTGTATTGCAAACAATGCGTAGTAAGGCGCAAAATTTAGGACCACAATAATCAAGTATTTCAACAGTGGTTTCGTAACCAGCGTAAAGCTGATATAGACAATATCGGGGGCGTGTCTGTATCAGGATATGCAGGACACTTGAAAATGTTCCCTGGCCTTATTGGGTTTGATAATTTGGAGTTGGCAGTTAGTGCCTAAAATTTGGACATTATTTTGCCGGAAATTTTACACTTTCCCCGCCAACTTATACGCTGTTCACTTATTTGTCCTGGGCTATTCCCTCATCTGCGTTAATAACAAATTCCAATTTCTAAGTGATTCTAAAAGACGATATCGCATTAAATAGTAAAAAACTATGTGGTCCGCCCCAACCTAAACAGTATAATCCCTTCCACAAAAATCCCTCCCTGGACAGAATTCCTCTAAATAATTGAGCTTGGTACATTCATTTTGACATCTGTCTGTCTTTTTGATCTAATATTCCTGACAGAGGTGACCAATTGATCTCAAATTTGGCACAAGTGTTCCTTGGGTAATGTGAATGTCACCTTTTTCAAAACAGTAACTTACACAACAGGTCAGCTATTAGCACAAAGTTTGATTGCAATTGCTGATCTTCTTTAACTAATGTACCTACACGCATGCTTGGTAAATTGAACATAGTTCATGAATCATGATTGTTCGAAGTACATGGACACAATTTGTAAAGCACTTTCGTTTTCAAATTGCCAATCCAAGCAACCAAACCTGTACCGTAGCAAACCGGATAAGACTACAAATTTCTACCGCTGTCCCAGCCATTAATACTTGACCAAATTTTCTGAAAAGAAATTGGGTTCGTCCTCAGTACGCAAGGAAGTTCCAAATTTGAAATTAATCGGTGCGGTGACTTCCGTCGAGAATTATCGGTCGGACGGACAAATAGGTAATAGACAACATCAATTTTAGCCCACGCTCAGCTACGTAAAATAATATTCATAAGATTTACTAAAATTTCAACGAGCTATTCACTTTTTGTAGTGCTTTAAGTGCCCGCCTAAATCGCATACCAGTTATACTGTCTAGATCAGGTTTTACGTTGTTTACGATCACGTTACGCAATTACTGGCGATATTTAGCAATTCGGGGCAGCACGGGCTCAAATGATGGGGATCTGCGGTTCAAGTCCGGAATTGCGATTGGAAGAAATATTACTGAAATACACTGCTAAATTTTGAAATTAAGCGATAGCTTGATTTTAATGTTTATGCAGATCTGGTTCTCGCAAATTGGTGTATACAAGAGAGGATTATCGTATGCAATAAACTGTCGGCATATGATAAAACTCAAATAACGAGTTTGCTGAGAGTTTTGTGACCGTGCTAGAGCAAGTTTGTCATTACCATTTTACAGGTTTGCTTGGAATTACTTAAGACAAAATACGCTCATACAAAAAAGGTTATAGGAGAAAATTTTAAATGGCTTAGAAATACTCTGCTTTTAAATGTTTGTGCTTTTTGAATTTGCAGTTAATTTGATCGCTGATTCAGTGATATTTTAATCGTTTGTTCCCAGGTTTTACATTCGTCTTCCAAAATTTCAAAATCAAACAAAGTGTGTTAAAATTATTCTAATTAATTAAAGTACAATATAATTAAAGGACTAATTGTTCAAGAATTGTGCAAGGTTGAAAAGTGTCGGCCTGGATTAAAGCGCGTAAGAGCAGGTCATGGACTTACCGGGCTCCTTTTACTCGCGCTTAAAAACTGGAAACTTCACTAGAATTCGTGTGTTTTCTGATATATGCACAAAGTAATTTTTCTGGGCGCGCTAATTGAGGCTTAAATTATTCATAATTTGCATTGACAAGTTTTCAGCCTCTGATCTTGTGTTTATTTTGATGGTTTGAAATGAAGTTGGATTCTGGCAAGTGCCCCCCAAATCGCATATACCGGACATATCGCAGGGATCAGCATTTATTTTCTGGCTACGAAAGCATTTTCAAATCACTTCAAAAATATCAGGGTGATTTCTTATATTAATGACTGCGCGAAATGGTGTATCTGCAGTGGATTCAATCAAACAAGAGAAAATATAACCCTGAGTGAAGTTCAGAACTGAATTGTTATGTAATTATCATTTTAGGGATAAATTAAGAACAGACCAAACCATATTAATCTAACGGATAAATATATATTTCAGGATGATTCCGAATTTGAGTAAGGATGTTCATGCTTGACCAAATCATTGAAAATTCTGTCATTAAAATTGAAATTAAAATCACTCACATATTTTTGCTGTGATTTGAAGACAAATTTTTAACAAGCGTAAAAACTGATCAAGAAAGTAAGTATGTCTGGCATATGCAAATTATTATTCCTATTAACCTGTGAAATTTCGTCAAAATCTGAGGTTTTAGTTCGAACTCGCTTACAGGTTTCGCGAAAAGCTAAACTTTTATTTGAGTAAATCACAAGGAATGTGTTGCTTTACATGAAGATCAACGACTCACTTGAAACCAATCTGTGGCGGGTATTTTCGTTACAGTCAGGTAACACAGCTGTAATCACCACATGTTTCACTAATAGTACGTGAATGAAATAGAAATTAAGGTCATACGAGGGAACAGACACATTTGGTATATGCGTAAAGTGAGAGCACTTGAATCTTTTCTCTTGTTAGATTAGAGGATTTTTAATTTCATTAGGAATGTACATCCTCATCGAAAGTCTAGAATAATCCAAGCATAAAAATTAACATTTGAAAACAATTTCGACGTTTCCGGAAAGAATTGAGAACTGATTACTCAAGCAGAAAAATATGATAATCCAACCATATGTCTGGCTTATTGTCAGACATTTGTTTAAATGAAAACGATCTGCAATAAATATGGTCAGCATTTTAACAGATTAGCCACCATTAACGAATCGATTCGGCAGCAGAAGATATAACGACAACTTTGGGACTTCAAAATATTCGAGCTTGGTTACTAGATTAGGTTCGTTCTTGCATTTTAATACCAAATTCTCATATATGACCATAATTGTAATGGTAATGGACAACGTAATAAATACATTCACAGTAGGGATGGGACGAGCAGCAAATTTGCCGAGCCGAGCCGAGCTCGAGCAGATGTGGTTTTCGAAAAATTTTGCTAATTCAATTCATTCAGAAATTTCATTAATTTTCATACAAATGGCAGCAAAACTATGCCAACAATTCAAAAATCGAAATAAAAATGATGAAATGATGAATGAAGATGTCTAATTTTAAATTCCGTGGCTCTCGAAGAATGCAAATACGCCGAAAGTATTTCATTCGACCCCAATAATAATGCAAAACTTGTGGAATTAATGATTTAGAAACATACATGGTTTATTAACCGAGACCATTATTGTTTTTTAACTTTTTACGCTACTGGAGGACTTCAATCTTACCAGAAATAGATCCTCTAGAGAAGCCGCTTTACATTATTTCTAAAATTGCATAGGTATCTACCAGGGAAAAATTGTCGCAAAAACACGATTGATACTGAGGAAGAAGAACTGACAATAAAAAGATTAAAGAAACACGATGGACTTGGAATTCACTGAAGCTCTATTGGTCGTGAGTGTCATTGTTACCGAGACGTGTTTTTCATTTTGATTGACCGTGGAAGGAAAGTGAAACTAATTTTCAAGTTCCTGCAGTACAATGTTTTCCTAAAATTATGTCCAAATCTGCTGTTGAATAATAAGGGGAATGCGTTCGTACTACAGCTAGTTTGGATGATGTGTTAGGTAAATCGTGACAATGTTATAGCATGACTACCATATATTTAGAATTGTGTTTCATATATGCACCTTGCCATAAATTGAAATATCCACTTTTATCCTCGCATAAGTGGTCCGAAGTTTAAACAAGAATGGATGAAATATTAATAGAATATAATGCCAATCCTTGAAATCAAGATATAGTTTTCTTTAATTACATAAACAGATTTGATTCTCCGATATTTCTAAATAATTTTGGTGGATAAATTGAAGAATTTAGTATTTTAATTAAAATGTGATGCAATTTAGTTCATATGATTTTAAGATACTACAGATGCAGGTATTGTAATCAATCAAGCAATTTCACCCGTCCATTTTTGACGTAATAAAAGTTCCCGGTTTTCATCGATTCGGGAAGATTTTTTTTTGTATTTTAACTATTGTGATACCATAATTTGAACTCATCCATCCGAGGAAAATTGTATTTACTGAAGATACGATTCGAAATTTCATCGCTTGTGGTATGTTGTCTGAATGTAGTATCAGCATGCGCATGGTACAAGTCAGAAATATTTGAGCACAGTGAATCAAGTCAACCTTGGTAGCGTATATAGACATGTTATCAATCAGTAAAGAGTAGTTTGATTCTCTCCTACCTTCACTTTTCCCCAGATTTAACTTGATTAATAGAAGACGCAAATTGGTAGATATTCAAATACATTAAAGAAATCGTTTCGCTGCAGGAGCTTTAAAAAGGAAACCAACGCAAAAAAGAATCAATGTTTTCTGAAAGCGAAATTTGCAAAAGTGAGAGAAAATACATGAAAAAGAGAAAATTTCTTCACGAAGTCACACTTACGTCATTTGAACATTTACAAGCTTTGGTACCTCAATGTCAGTTCCATGGTAAATATTCAGTCAATCTCAAGTTTAGTTTTTATTGAAATCGAAATCATGTCAATGAGTTCAGTAGATTAATAAGCAACTAGTTTTCACCACTGCAACTTCATTCGTGGTAAACTATTATCAAAGCAGCATAATAATACACGCTTAAATTTAAGTTCAAGAGAATTAGAAGACAAACCTAATTAGATCTATAACTGTAAAAATCTGTTTAGGATTATGAAGTGAATGCCATTGTTAGCTATAAAATGTGTGAATGTCCCTAACGTTCATTCACTTCGAAAATTCGGTAGTAGTTTTTTCTAATCCCGATTTCCAATTTTTACTATTCTCCTCGTTATAAATCAGCAATTAAAATGCTTGCTTGCAAAATGTATTTTTTGGATGCTCTGATAGCGAATTAATAAATTTTAATTTGCACTGAGACCGTAATTAATTTTGCTCGCCAGATTACGTTTCAAAATTTAAAAATATTGGATAAAAAAGGCAACAAATTTGCAACGCAATACCGTGCTTTGAGATCGACCATTACGGAATTCATTATTCGTGTGCAGGTGAAGCTCTTGGAGTTGAATTTGGGAATTAAATCTTGAAATGTAGTACGGAAATGATAAGCAGAAAATTAATGAAATCATGATGTAAATTAATCATTTTAAATCACCCACCATGACCCTATACGGCTGGCTGGGCCAAAAATGTGTTCACTTTTACGGCCGACTAGCTTAACCGATTTTTGCGTTCTTGGTGTCATTCGATAGCCAAAAAGTCGCTCTAGAAAATAATTTTTTTCTTTTCCAAAATTCCCAAAAATCAGGTTGTTGGTCACTTTATTGATAAAATGCGTGATTAACATGAAATAGTTCACCCTAGCAACAAAATTAATGCCAAAGTTGAAATCGCTGACTCCGAAAACCTATACATTGATTTCAACATGGTAACTGTGACTACCAGAAAATTATTCGCCACGCCGGGTTCACTTCTACGGACGAATAGTTCATTTGATTTTTGCGTTCTTGGTGTCAATCGATAGCCTAAATAAAACTCTAGAAAGTAAATTTTTTGTTTCGAAATACGAAGAAATAAGGTCGCTATGGCGATGTAAAGCTAAAGTATGTAATTGGTAAGGAATGGTTGACCATAGCTGTTGGAATT
>JAHZMX010006704.1:0-10406 GCA_027743895.1 Seira musarum | reverse complement strand
CGGTTCGTATGATTCTGGGCAGTGACGCCTTACGCGTAAGCAGTGAACTTGACGTGTATAACGCAATCCACAGGTGAGTTTTTCCCCCAAAGAATTACATTTGAATATAATCTCCACAAAATATAGGTTGTCCCGTTAAGCGCAGCTTCAGTATCTTTACCGTGTAACAGCCAAGAATATAGCATTCAATTAGAGTTGCTGTGCTTATAATATCCTAGCGTTCTTGAAGCTTTTTGTTAGTACTGACATGTTTTATCTTTTCATGCTTCATGTGATTTTGCCTTGAAACATTTTTTGAATTGCTTGATTTTTATTGGTAGATATTTCCTATTGCCGTTATTTCTACTGACAAATTTTCTGGTTCTGTATTTTAGCTGCCGTAATTGGTCATTTATTTTGAGAATATTCCTTTCACCAAGCGATTCTGATCGCTTTTAATTCACCTTACCTCACCACAAAGTGAGGTGAACCGTCCATAAAAAAAGTGAGGCAGAAACGCGCTTTTTAGTTATGACAACGAGTGTAAAATGGTTATACGAAAACAAACCTTTTTAGTCTACACTCCTTTTCTTGTCTGTTTCCTGCTCATTAATTCTGCTGTTAGTTTTTTTCATGCGACTCATCAAAACTTCCTTACGTTGTCTTAAACCGCACCACAAAGGCATACTTTTTTTAAACAAAAAAAATAGAGCTTACTAGGGAATCAATCAATGGACAAACAAACTACAATAACTCAGAAATCACAGGTAATTCGGATTTCCAGTCGAATCTGGTGTCACCGTCAATGGCATTACCACACACATAAAAACCGTGGTTAATCCATTTTTTGCCAGCGTTAACAGAAACAGGATGTGAGAACTTTTTAATGACGCAATACTAATTATTTGTGAAGACTTTTTCTACAACAAATCAAAGTTCTATATTTTTTCAGAACAGGCTTATACTCTGCTGCTGCTGCCATTGAAAGTTACAATATTTTTTTAATTGACCGGCTGAGAATTTAAAAAATATCTCCCAGCTCTGCAGATTATAGCGCACCACTGCGCTGCATAACTATGCCAATTCCCAGCAATTGCATTTAAATTTATACCACTTTAACAGAGTTTTGCAAGAACTATCATAACTAACAGCCTAATGAATAAAAATTGAACATGAGAGAGAAAGGTTCGTTTTTTGCCTGAACTCTTTTTCCTGACCAAAAAGGCACGCTTCTCTTTTACTCTTGCAAATTATTGGTGAAATAGACTATAGTTTCTAAATTTTGCCATTATGTTGCCATTATTTCCATGCAATAGAAAACGTTTTTGTCGTAGCTGTTTAATTTTTACTTTCTCTTCTTTATGTAAGATAAGTAGGGTTTGCAATAGCGCAAACGGATTGGGCAAATCTCCATTTTCATTTGTGGCTCCTAAGGAGTTTACTTGTCTGGAAACATCTTGATCTTGAGCGGGGTCGCCACAAAAAGAAATCGTTTTCTCAAACTAAAAAAGCTTTAGAATACAAAAAGTAGCTTGTTTACATCAATGTAAAAACTAAAGTAATTGAAAAGAAAATGACAGCGTAAAAAAAATTTATACGGGTGTCTCAAAAATATCTACTCAGCTATTGTACGGTATTAATTAGCTAATACAATACTTATGCTGTAAAATAAAAAAAAGCTCTTCTAAACTAGCCCCTAATTAAAGAAAAATGCTTTATTTAGATGGACCATGAATCATACGGAATCTTTACGGACATATCAGAACGTGTTTAATAATCTCAAAGAAACGCTGAGGTTTGAGCTTATGACACATGACGAGCTTTTAACTGTAGAAAACAATGGGTTTATTGAGAATCTGGACGTGCTTGAAAACAATTTCCGGTATTTTCTACCAAAACGACATCCTCAATATCTGAAGCCTAGAAAAAGGACCCCTGCTGCCCCATGTCCAACGCAAGCAACTCATCACATAATGGATGAAGCAATCGATCACCATAGCAGTACTTTGACACCAAATGACATCATGCACACGGATGGACGTCCAAGATCAAACGATCGCTTAGCTGAAAACATGACTGAACAAAGCGAATCCAATTCTTTGGCAGGGAATGACATCAGCCCCAGCACCTCCAGAACATTAAAAATCAGTACGCTACCACCCCAACATCAAGGCCTACGTTTAACTCTATGGAAAAGAACATTAAGTGAAACATTTGAAGAAACGCGGAAACGCGTAGCTTTCTCTCAGACTCCAAAACCAACAGCAAACCAAGAGATTTTGAGTGACGACCATGATCTTTTCAACGTGGTGGTCAAGTGGGAGAATCAACACTTTCCATCATTTGATAGCCTTTATCACAAGTCTTTCGCCATCCAGCAAAACCGTGAAAACCAACAGAAACTTTCTTCAATTGAAATGGCCAATTTGACAGTAGCGGCGCCATATGCCCAATCAGTTCTTCCGATTTGCCAGGATGTCAAAATCGACGTTGATGTTTTGAGCATGAAACTGCAAGGAACTCAAAAGTTAAAGCTATTGGATTTTGTTTCCACGTTCGATCCATTACGCTTTATTGGAACCTTTAAAAAAAAGGACAATTTGGAGTTGAAAACTTTATGGGATTTGGAACAAAACGTTCTACTGTGTTTCAATGGAATTAATTTTTTAAAACTACAACACAAGAACATTTCGACAAAAAAGGAAGACACTCTGACGCTGAACTACATTAAAAACGCCATTGAAGTGTGTGAAAATCCAAACATGGGACTGGACGAACTAAGCTTATCAAATTGTCCATTTTCTATGACAACGCTTCCACATTCATTTTTTGGTTGCTTAAAGACTGTAAATTTATATAAATGTTGGGGTACGTTTTCGCTGGACCAGCTTGTTGCAAATATTCCATCTCTAGAAAACTTGTATTTCTGGAAGCTAAACGACCCATCATGTTGCATGCCTTGCCTTGATATCGGTGCACTAAAGCCAGCAAAATATTTAAAAACTCTTGCCGTTTGTGAGGTTTCACTTACAGAAACATTAAACAAACGAATCGGAGTGCCATGCAACGTGACGAATCTTACATTGGACAATTGTAAGTATGAATTGGAACACGATTCTGGAGCGTCATTTGGACTTTCTTTTATCAAGATCTTTGCAAACTTGGAAAGTCTTTCCATCATGACGGAGAATGGGAACAATGACACATTGTTGCCGTACACTGTGTTTAAATATATGTCAATAATTGGAACAATTAAGCAACCTGGAAATTTTTTGCACGGACGATGCAACGTTGGATCACACTGCCAAAACAGCCGCATTATACCATGTTCTAAGTCACGTCGTTGATCCACCAGAGAGAAACACCAACCGGATAAGTTTTCTTTCTTTAGGAAAGGACGTTAACAACATAAGCGAGAAAAACTGGAATACCTTGATGTGTCACACTAGAGATTCTCTACCACCAAATATGATTGAATCCATAAGATTCGAGCGTTTTCATATTGATGCATTTTATAAGGATGCAGAAACATACTCGCAATATTTTTTGGGAACGAACGATAACTTTCCAAGGAAAATTTTGTGGGCATAGGTTATGTTTTGTTTGAACCCTATAAGAATTTCTATGTGTAAGATTATCGTATTGGTTGTTTATTCGATATTCTTGTAGCAATATTTATGAATTATTACGCTACTCTCTTTAATAACAAGTGAAATTAAATTAGATTTGAATTGAATTAGTTTAGCTTGGAATCCTCATGGTCATGATGTGTGGAAATGAGAATCAGTTTTGACCACCAATATTAATAAGTGGAAGTTTTAGTTATTTATGAGGCAAAAGAATGTACAATAGTTAACTGTTCATTATTTTGGTTTTAAATGACGTGATGAACTTAAATGTGTAATTCTTGATTAATGTTTGCGTATTAATAATTGTTTATCCTTTTTTAAATTTTTTAAATTGTTTGAATTATGTCATTTAAATAATTCTGTATAAATATTTTTGTTGGTAATTTTTAGTAGTAAAACTAAATATATGAATTCAAAATGTATTTTGTTCTCATTTCTTTCTGTCAAGCAACCTGTATTGTATTTTAATTCAATGGATTGAAACATGGAGGATGCTTTAGTTAAGGACTGAGAATATAGTTCTGGCTGTGCACTTGAAAAATATTTTGAAAATTAGTTACAGTGGCTCAAACTCAAAGTGTACTACTTACTGAAGTGGTCTAGTTGTCATGCTTATCTTCTTTTTGGTCATGAAATGAAGACAAATCGCCTATTGTCCTTTCCTAGAATTTTTTCATAAAATAATGCACTTGTGTCAAGCTACACTTTCGTTTATCAACTCGACATTACACAAGTACTTTTTTTCAAATCCAATAACCACTTATCTCAGAGAAAGAAATTCATTTTCTTGCCATAAAGTCATTCTGATTAGTCATCAGCTAAGCAGTGTAGTCTGCTTGGTGGAACCAACAAAGGAATTACGTTATAAAAGGTAACTTTTTATATGCAAACTACGTTTAACTCAGCGGCACAGACATCACTGATGGCATAATCTTGCTGTTTATGTGCTAGCGTTTTACACTTTTGACTCCTCATTGATTCCTGACTAGCTTGAATATTTCAACTAAAATGTAGCATGTCAGTCCGTCTAATTAGATAAAAAATGTTTAGGAAAATGTGTTTTTAAACAACAAAATACCCTGCCAGACCGTTATGCAATGTTTTAAAAACCATTTTTGGAAACGCTGTTTTCAAATGCGGATAATACGTCCTTGCAAAAACTACATGTACATCATGCTTAAAAATCTACCAGGTACATTGTCACTCGTGTTCTTTTTCATTTTTTTCTGATCAGACTGAGACAGAGTAAGAGAGACAAAGAGAGACGCGACAAATAGCCACAGCGTAAAAACCCTTCTCTTGATTGTAATAGCATATCACAGCGCATATGGTCCAAATAACTTAACATCTTGTATATGTCACAGTGTTATATTTATGTAAGCTTTTTTACAGAAAATCTGCAGAAATTTAGAAAATCCGCTTTCTTCAAGTTCAGGACAACAAGTCAAACCCTTTGAAACTACAACGGCAATTTGATTTTAAACAGTTTTCTTAAACATTTGTCCAAAGCACATTGTTTTAGTTAAACACTTGTGCCGCTTTTTTGCTATTAAAAGGATTTAAACTTTTCCGACACACGCTATTATTACTGTCATTTAGCAGCTGCAACTTTGGTTGGAAAAAGGAAACAAAATCTTTATGATTTGACTTTTCAAGAACACACATGAATTCAAAACTTACCTTTGATATATCACGATGACTCATAAAACACTAGTCAAATTCTTTTATCCAGAAAGATTATGATTCGCATATTTTCATGCACAGTGCAAGCTGACAATATCAAGTGTGAATACATAATTATCACGTTTGCTGAGTATGGATGAACTGAGTTTGATATGTCCATGCTTGTCTGCCTACCATTAATACTAGCATTTAAATATGTGAGATATATTGTAAACGCTATCAATCATAAGGCAATGTGAAATCAAATCAGGCCTTTCAAAATTAACCCATCTAGAACAAATAATCCGAAAGCCACAACTTAATGCAAAAAAGTAATGAAAGCTGATTAAAGCAAACAAACACGCATTCGTGTTTCAAATAAAATGTGTATTTTAAGCTGCCTCTTGATAAGATAATAATCCGGATTGTATTTTTGTCACATTAAAAGTAAAAAAGGCTAGCATCTAAGATTGCGAATTTTTTTGTACAGCCGGAAAAAAGTCGGCATAACAAGATCAGTGGCAGTTTTGTTGAGACATAGTAAAGAAAGAAAGACGATAACCGTCTCAGACTTACAATGAAGTTAAAATCGAATTATCTACTACTCCCTTACTAAATTACATTGGAACAAAAAATGAATTGTTTTTTATGCAAGAAAATATACTCTGTCCTCTACAGGGCGCGAAATGTACGAGAAACCATGCGAGCCCCTCTAAACTTTTTTTTTGTAAAAACTGCTTGGAATTTTATTTACAACTATCGCATTCACCAATTAGCAGAAAATCTTTTACCGTTGAAGGTCCAGTTGCAAACATTGAGCCATTTTGCTTTACCTGTACTCGAGCACTAATTTGTGTACATTTCAAAATAACGGTAATTACGTAGAATTAAAGAAATTTTAAACGCTGCCTTACGGTTTTAATTTGAAATTAGAGCAATTATTTACAAGTTTTTATACCCATATAATAAGCAATGATATTTAGGAAAAATCAAACATTCAATGCATTTTTTTCTTTATTTCATGAAAGTGGATTTGGATACTGGGTATTGTGGAATCAACTTACCCCTCCGAAAAACTTCGTCTAGATTTTCAGGCATCTTTACCATCGCATGGAGGTTAGTTAAAAATGCTGCAGCAGTAGAAATTCCACCAGAAACTTCTACTGAATGCAGTATCTGCCTAGTAAGATCCAGTTTGGCAAAGAATACATCCCCGCCATCGAATGTTTTGAAAAGCATACTTTTTTGCTTACATTGTGTGAAGACAGGCGATGTCGTTACCAACGCTTGCACCATGTCCGCTATGTCGTGCAACAACGCATTTTTTCATACCAGTATACCGGTCCCGTCATAAAACTAGAGTATAAACTGGTCCCGTCATAAAACAAGAGTATAAACTCGGTAAGTGTAGAATATGTAATAAATAGGCCTTTCCAACACCCACCTGGATAGAACAAATTATTAGAAATTTGTATATTCTTTTAGGACCGCCAGTACAACCTCATGTGAAATTTGCAAAATTTGCATTCAAAGTTTGATGCGACTCCAGCAATGTTAAAACGGTATTGTACAAAGTTTAAATAATGCCAGTTTTGTATATGACAAATTTTTGTTTTCATTGTAAGATAGTACACGCAAAAGTTTGAAATTTTGAATTAGCTCCGTGTCATGTACATTCCGTTTCGTCAGATAATCAACAATCTTCATCCCAATTCAGTATTTTAAGCGCGGAAAGCGTATTTTTATATTGACTAACACACCTACTTACGTTTAAACTCTTCTTGTAGAACCAGTAATGACTTTCTTTGCTCACACAAATAAATACATTTTGTACTTTAAACTATCTCCTATTTCATATGCATCTATTGTAAGCACGCACTCTTTGATCATTTTCACAGACCAATTTTTCCCACAAACAGGAGCTGTTGTTTTATAAATAACAATAAATAACTAGATGCCATACATGCAATATCAGTTTCGTAATACTTTGCATATTTCTCTAAGTAAATGTTTATTTTGTAAGTGTAGTAATAAAATTCCACAATTTAACTTGAGTTTCATCTAAATATAAATTGATAACCAATTTCACTTTTTGGGTAAAGTAAATGCCATTGTATCTAGATTTGTTCAAAGCTACGCTTTTGGGATTAAGTTTTTATTACCTGTTACCTTCAAGAATTTGGGTTGTGACTGTGACTTTCTTAAATGTGTCAGTTGGCTGATATTCTTTGTAACTAAAAGATTATGGAGAATACAGAAATTAAGTGAGCAAAATTTGAAGAACGGTTTTTAGAAAAACATTCTCCTTTCATGGATAACGCTGGCTAAAGGCAAGTAATGATAATTTAGTTTTTCAAATAATACACAGAGAATTAAACGGTTTTATTTACAATGGGCTTACACCCCTAATAAAAAAAGTCCATATTTAAGACCAGTTAATCCGACATAAGCAAAACACACTTCATCTAACGTTGAAGTTTTAGAATTATTTTCCAGTAGATTCTTTCTTGTTGATTGCTTTAATTTGCACATAATTTTGTGCTTTGTTGACCTGTTCATTTTCTGTAATAAACTTCACAATGAAACAAGAATTTCTCTTTTGTAAAGGTAAAACTCTTATTTTAACACTTAAATTCATGCTTTCTTAAATCTATTCTCCATTTATGTCCATTTGCTGTATTACCATGTTTTTTACCACAAAATAAGTAGCTTGAAAATTTTTCTATCTCAGCATGAGTTTGACAGGTACGTTTTTACGGAACCTTATGCGAGAGATTTAAACGGTTCGCTTGAAAAGATTTTTACATAATTTACAAACAAGATTTCCAGTATTCGTCTTGAAACATGACATTCCATCCTTTCCCTGTTTAATGGTTTCAATATACCTTTCCTGTTCATGACAAGTTCTTGAATGCAGATAAAAAACTTTAAAAAATTTAAACCCACACATTCTGCAATTTTAACCCAAATATATTGTAGCGTTACATGCTTTGAGATAAATTGAGTTGATAAAAGATTGAGTTGAGTTGAGTTGATAAATTGATAAAGTTGAGTTGATAAAAAAAATTGAGTGCATCTTTTACAAGGATTAGCGTCTGCTTCCGTTTTGTGATGTGTTTTTCCGTTATGTGTTAATTTTTTCTTTTTCATTCTAAACATCCAACCACTTTTCACATTTCTTCATTTAAATTTTTGAGTTCCTATTTTGTCGCTTAAAATACACACACTGAAAATTTTGCCTAAAACCGCGAGATACCTTACCACTATAAATTACCATATAAGTATTAGTAATTTAATTGTATTTATCTGTTGTGTTTAGCTGTGTGTCTACTAAAGACTGGCTAGAATAAACTTGACCGATTTGATTATCACGTTTGACTGTGCCACTATATCTGACAATTTGAATGTATCTAACTGTACAACAGGAACCTCTAAATGTTTACATATTAAACCGTTAGTAGTTTTCATTTTATCATATCCCAAATTGGTAATGCCCTTATGACTGAATTTTTATGGTTTTTTATAGGGCTCGCATCCAACGAATTTGTACCTTTACTTAAATAGCTAACGGTGACATCTACATTTAAGCCGAAGTTTAATTTACCTCTCAATACACAAATGTACTGTACTCCTTGGCGTTCAAAACAGTAGGCGTTCAGAAGTGTCAGCAAAATAAGTGCCGGCATACCAAAGTACCGGAAAGATTCCAAGCAGTTTAGATTTTTAATTTTGTGCTTAAAGTATTGCTTACGATTGCGAAGATGCGTTAGTTCTTTCACCTATGATTTTATATATTTAACTCTTTTATTCAATTTGTTCGTTTTCATTATGCTTCAATATGAGTACAGGATACTTATGCCATAATAAACGATTTTAAATAGGTACATATAAATCAGTCGTAATGACATTTAAGATATGCTGTACTTTGTGACATAGATAATAATGCTGGAATTCTGTTTTTGCTAATTTTTTGCTAATTTTGTTTTTGCTAATTATTTTAAGAATTGGACTCCTTAAGCGAAATATCAATTACTTACGTTAATGCCTACCTTGAGTTTAAGAGTTGCACATTGACAAGAGCAAATAAAATAATGCTTTTGTTGTTAGTGCTAATAATTGTTGAAATTCGTGAAGGATGTACAAATGTCAACAAAAGCATATACCTGGACAATTAGCTAGTGGTATTTGCATTTAACAACTTCTTAAAACAGTTAACGAAGCAAAAAACATTCCATGCATTTGTCGCAAGTAAAAATCAGAAAATCCCACTATGTTTAACGTATGAATAAAAAATTGAAATTAATGTACTTGTGAGGGGTAAAATAAACAGCATTGCGCGTATAAATCAAGGATAACACCAAATAGGCTTTGCATGTAAGAACCTACTGTAACCTTTCACAGCTATCTCAACATGCCTTCAAAGGTTACGTGGCATTTCGGTACATATTTCGCCGTCTCAATCCAAACTCACCGATGGTTTTCTCGGCGCGAGGCAAAACCCAGATACCCAAAACCACAACAACAACAAAGCAAGGGAAAATGCGTTTTGCTTCTCTGTTGTGATCTAGATTTTTCTTCGTGCCAAGAAAACCATTAGTGAGTTTGGATTGACACGGAGAAGTGTGTACCAAAATTCTCAGCCATCTCTTTTATTCATTAGATTCACTGCTGCTGCTGCTATGTGGAAGATTCCCTGTGCAATATTACTCCTTAAACCAAAAAAGTGTACCCTATCTTGAAATGTTAATTTATTTTGCGATACCTTATAATGGTAAAGCGAATATTTTTGTTTTAGTTTTATTGCTCTTTGTTATCATTTGAAATCAGCTGTTGCTGAGAAGAGCACCTATTAATGTATTGCGTTTAGCATGGGAACGAATACAGCGATCACCGAACAAAGATTTCAGTTGGGGCAAACATGAGATTTGCGGGAAAGAGTAGAAATACGGTTATTTTCCCCTTGTTACTCAAACCCAGATTCACTGCTGCTGCTACTACTGCTGCTTCTATCTCTACCTGAATCTTTCAGGAAAGACAAAATGTCTTTGCCGTTGGCTTTTCCTGCAATTGAATAAATATTGTTGTCTCCTAAATATTTATGTACAAGAAATCACAACAACAATTTACCATTTTCGT
>JAHZMX010006703.1:0-16407 GCA_027743895.1 Seira musarum | reverse complement strand
AAAAATTTGTTGAGGTACAGATTTATCACTATCCCTAGTTTTAAATTTGTGTCACCTTCAGTAAGTGGGAACGTCCAAATGATATTTATTTTGCTGCTGGCTGGTTTGCAGATTTCGAGTCTTGCTTTTTTAGTCTTGGAGAGAATGTTTGCACTAAAAGTTGGAACTTGTCTCGCGAAGTTTATGTTTAATTATATAGCTAGGCTTGGGAAGAAATTAGATTACTTTTTGCAATTCATTAACACTGGAAGACTACGCTGTGCACCACGATATTACTAAATTCTGTAATTGAGGATGATACGAGCACATTCCAAGATATATTTAAGTACTTGTTGAGTATTTTTAGGAATTCAAAATGATTTTGAAGGAAACTGGAATAATGTCTCCTAGTTAATACAGAAATCTTTGAACCAGGGTTGGGCACAATGATTAGTGTATGTCAATTAATTACAAAATAAACTAAATAAGATAGTTAGAAATACGTGACTTCAAGCAAGAATGCATTAAATGCTATTCTCTTAACTGTCAGCCTTACTGATTATGTTACGCGTCATTAAACAGAAAAAACATTATTCAGTTTGTGAAGTTTTTTTTAGCAAACTTGTCACTTTACTATTTTCCTATATTTTGGATTATATGAATTCTTATCATATTTGATGATATCCAGGATAAGGACATTACAACATATGTATACGTACGGCAATGTCATCTGGCAAACCGATAAAGATATGAATTTTTGGATTTGATAGGATACGGATATGGAAAAACGTATAAAGTTAGACAAGTGTAACAGTTTAATTAGCAATTATAACTGTATTATTGTTCTTAATAGAGCTTACATGTCATGCGACTACCAATGAAATGGTCAGATCTGTACAACGAGTTAAAAAATTTAAGCGACGCTTACTTACACAAAAAAATATGGAGAATTTGATCCAATTCAATTTTGCCCCGAAAATTAACATTTTTCTGCTCTTTGAACCACTCGCTTTTCAGATGGAGGCGTATTGAAAATTTAAAACTGCAAGAATAGTGGGATTTTCTTCACTGTTTGCGTGCACGCTTTCTTTATACGCTAAATTATTTGCAAACGAAGCAAAGTTGAACTCTAAATACGCTCAATGAGCTACGTTCACGGTTCAACAGTGCTTCACGGCACAGAAAAAAATTAATATTCGGGGCAAAATTGACTTGGATCAAATTCTCCATATTTTGTTGTGTAAGTAAGCATTGCTTAAATTTTTGAACTCGTTGTACAGATCTAACCATTTCCTGGTAAGTTAACATTCCTTGAACAAAATATGTGGAGTTTGCTTTAGTTCTAATTACCGGTTTATTTCTTACGCTTACAAATATGCATTCAATTTGGATTGTTCATTCAAATTATTAATAAAAGTTAACACAACCAACGTTTTGTATTGGCTGACTCCGACAGTTGAGTCTTCAAAAATCACGCTGCTATCAAGGAATCTCCCATTTGCGTACATAGTTAACAGATGCAAAGTTTCAGAAATTAGAAGAAAGCTGTTATCGACAACCAGATCAAATATCCGTTCTCAAAAACCAGAAGAAAATTCCCAAGTAATTTCAAAAAATGAGAATAACAAGGCAATCCTGGAATTTAATACTTTCAAAAAGGATTCTGTAAAATATGCAGTTGGAAAGAGAAAATCCGTTACTTATAATTATGTTTGGTTCATTAGCACGAGAAAGCCGTGAGCCTGTAATGCAAACCCAAGTCACAATTACCTAAACATATGGGAAGCTCAAAAATGGCAAAATATTATTCTTTTCAAAGGACCATAGACACTGAGTAGTCATTGCGAGGCCAAACGCAAATATCTCAAAAGAGCTTTCGAGACCACTCACGAAAGTTGGCTTGAAGATAGATTAGTCCATTGCGAATTTTTTTAAGACCAAAATCAGGAGTGGTCTCGGATGCTCTTTTGAATTATTTAACTTTCAGTGGCGGCATCTTTTTCCCTAAAGGCAAGAAGATCTCTTTTGAATTATTTAACTTTCAGTGGCGGCATCTTTTTCCCTAATGGCAAGAAGATGTTACCAACGTAAATTTTGGCCTGGCAATGACTAGCAAGCGTCCATCCTCCTTTCTCACACAATTTAATAGATTTTTCAATTTTTTGAATTCCTTTCTTATCCTTCAATTTAATTCACTTTAATCGAGAGAAATTAGCAAATTCGTTGCACAGTGGATTGTTCAGCAAATACAGGATCATTTCTCATGGTAAATTAGTGCACTTTTTTTCAATTCTCAAAATCAAAAACTTGTTTCAAGCGTAGTTTGCATTGTTGTTTAGGAACCCCAAGTCTTCGAGATACATGCGTCAATAGTAGAAGAGCAGTGTCGAATCGATCTAAAAGTAAGCATCCATACGCCGTTGAAACTCAGCATACTGAGGATGAATACAAGCAAAATTAAAAATAATTTGGTTAAAGCTGAATATCAACTATAATAATTCGGCCATCTTTTAAAATCCGTTCAGTGAATAGATTATTCATGAGATCGATAGTTGATGCCAGCCTTCATACTTTGCATATCCAATTTAAAATACCGAAGCAACGCTTTATACAATTAATCGATTGTGTTGGACGCATAATGTAAGTAGCTCAGCTAGTTTCTTGTTAAACGCCTCTCTTAATATCATTTTCTTGCGTGCTTAATATCAAAGGAGCATATGGCTAAGCAAAGAAATACGTAGGTCAATCCAAATCGTTTTCGGTTAATAAGTACCTGTCCGTATATAATATAACGTAATCTCATATAATATTTGAATATTATACTGAACTGGACTATAATACACTACATTAGTAAACCAAAGCCCAATTTTTTTAAACCAAACATCTTTTCTCATAAGCACGACAGTATTAGAAATTAATCAATTATAACTTTTGATTGATCGATGGAATATGGTTTCATTCGTTGCTTTGTCCATTGGACTGGGAACATAGGGAACAGATTCACTTGAATTTGTCATATAAAATCTTTGTTATCGGCATTTGCTCACGGCCTTAGCTCGAAAAACCGTATTGAGCTATTCGAAATGTCGCGTCAAGCAATCTAAATCGTTTCCTGTCGGTAAAATAAACGTATATGTCCCTAATCATGACCATCACCTAAGGAATTTTTTTTAATTCGTGCGTAATGTGGACTACTAAACCATAGCTTAAATTTCGCAAACCTAATTATTTTATAAGTTTCATCGTCATTGTTAAGTTTAACAAAATTTAAAATCATGCTTAATTTTATTTTACTGTTCTTGCTAGGAGTTAAAATTATTCCATCAGATCAAAAAGTGCTGGATTTGGACCCACTCCTTCGCCACTTTGATACGTGTTTGAATACAATCACAAATTTTAACAATGTGGATATTCAGGCTTTTACTACACCAGTCATTTTTAATCAAAATTCTTTGGTTTTTTACGGGAACAAAACCAATAAAACATTCCTGGCATTCACAAGTTTTACAAAAACGGAGCTTAAATACAGAGCTGAAAGGAGAAACTACGTTACTTATGACTATCTAAGGTTTATTAGCACGACAAAGCCATGGACCTGTGAAACAAGTTTTGATTTATTTCCAAGCCAGAAATTGTTAAACATTAGACCAGCCGGAAGTCGAAAAAATGTTATTCGTTTCAATGTTTCCAGACGATATTTTCCATTTTCCCGATTTCTGTATTCCTTTCTTGTAGTCAAGTCTGACATATTTCAGTTGAGAAATGTTAAAGAATTGGTAGCAAAGTGGATTGCTCAACGAATAGGTGATGACCTTATATGGTAAGGTAGTGAATATTTTTTCTATTTCTTCAATAAACTGATAATATTTTTACGTATACCCATTCGTTTTTTAGGAATTACATCGCATGGACATCCCTACGCAGATACTATCTTATCACAGCGCATCAGTACAGCGGAGACAGTTTGAGGTTGACGGATTTACAAACAATCCGACAGTGCAGAATTTGTAAGCAGTTCAAGAAGACAAAAATATTCAAAAAGAAGTACTCATACGAATACTTGGGTGGGAATGCAGTAACTATTAAAAGCTACGGACCTATATTTATAAACGCCACAAAAACAAAACTTCAGAAGGCATTAAGAGATTACGATAACCTGGAATATGCAAAAGAAGAAATTCCATGGACATTTGGACACCTTCCAACAAGATATCAGAATAATATACCTGAAACAGCACTGAAAGATGTCACTGCCAGAATGTGTGGAAGAGATAAGGCGTCTGCAATGACATTCAAGGAAGCTAAGACGTATTCTTATATGTCAACAATTTTTTACATTATTTGGCAAAACGTTGTTATGGGTAATCACAGCTTCATTACGGGCGAATCACAGGATGCGGCTGCTATGTTCAATTTTAAAATGAATCATTATCATTATCGATGTGTTGGGAACGCTTTAGTAACTGAAATCTTTACCGATTTAAATTCAGAGTTTGTGTTCGACCCAACAGAATTCTTGTCTGCAGATGAAAAAACCTACGCAGACTTTGATACTGGTGACCCCGTTCAGGCCCTCACTTTTGTTTCCTGCGGTAGACCAAAAAGGTCGCCATTGATGTTTGCAGAATTAGTTCGAATTTTTGACGGTCCCACTTGGACAGTCATTATTACAATGGTGCTGCTTATCTATCCGATAGTGTCTAAATATTTACTTAAATTTGCAACTATGACTAATGCGTGGTATAAATTTACTCAGAATGCAAAAATAATTTTAATTCGGGGAGATCGCAGCGCACTCTACAGAGTAATGCAATTGGTAAAAATTTTGCTAGAACAAGGCAACCCTTTTCCTGAATGGTACATGAATTTAGCGGAGTTTCGATGGGTTATGGGAGCAATACTTTTAGCAGGTTTAGTCATTAGCAATGCATACAAGAACGAGAATGTGTACAACATTATTTCACCAACAAGAGTTGAACCATACACAACATTTCGTCAAATTCTTAATGACGGTTTTGATATTTATTCTCGACTTGCCCCCAATATTGACGTTTCTTATGCAAAAGCGATCAATAATTTTACCAATCTTTACGTGTCCCAACTTCTTCCTCATCGAATAAACTCGACTAAGTGGCCAAAAAGGTCGGTATTCTCTTTATATGTCCACAGTGAAATTTACGAAAGCAACATGGAATACAAGACGTATGTACTACAAGAAGATGCACTCCTTAGAGAAATCTTAAATTTCTCAAAACTTCACAAGGATTCCATTAAACTCTTTCAAAAAATTGATTTAAATGAAGAGCTTAAGGCGAATGACACTTTTCGTTGGAGAAAAAATTTAGCTATGCATGAGCAGTCCCTCCTGTACAAAACTTTACGTCAATGCGATATGAAGGCGTTGATTTTACCTGAGCTATTTTGTAATAACTATGCAATTAAGTTGACAAAGGATGCGGGAGTAAATAAGAATGGCGTTTATGTTGGAAAGGATTTGATTCTAAATCCGACTCTTAAAATCAGCTTTAGGTTAAGTATTGGACGAGCAAGTATTTTTTCGCATTTCTGCATTGCAAGAGCACGGTCTATGGCTGAGATATAGAAATTTGTTAAGGTATAGATTTACCACTATCCCTAGTTTTAAGTTTGTGGCGCCTTCAGTAAGTGGAAACGTCCAAATTATATTTCTTTTGCTGGTTGCTGGTTTACTACTATCAAGTCTAACTTATTTAGTCTTAGAAAGAGGATTTGCACGAAAAATATGTACAGTTATTTCTTTTTTTCTGAATGTAATTTGTAATTATTTAACTACTCTAGGGAAGCAATTGGATTTTTGTTTAAAATTCACTAAGAATGCAAGAGTACGCTTTGCGCATCAAGACATTTAAATTCTACAATTATTATCACAATTTCAAAAATTTTGGGTTTAATTTTACATTCCAACTAATTGTATTGAAGAAATACGTATAAAATTTGTGCAATACGAATAAATTTAGGAACTAACTTTGATTTAAAACATGTATCCTGACGTGCGGTAAGTATTTAATTTACAATTTTGTAAGTGTACTTGAATTTTAAAACATTTGTTGGATATTTTTTTTTATTTCTCATAATTAAGTATTTAATTTATTTAATTAATGCTTATTTGTGTTTAAACTCACTTTGCCGTCAGTAACATTCTAAAAGTTCCTTTAAGGATACCTTTAAGAAATATAAGCACAACGATAAGTCGCACTACAATTTGACGCTCATAACTTAACAAAATCTACTTGTAAGGAAGCAGAAACTTCTTTCTTTCACCACAAACATACACACACAATATTATGTCCCTTTAGGATCAGAAAATATATCCACACAAAATCAAGAAGGAAAGAATATTTAAAGAGGCGAACATTTAAAAATAGACCAAAACTCGCCCCACACTTAAAGTCGAGCAACAGTAAATTCCAACCGTCATGTTGATCAGGACAAATTCAACGCATTCAGGTACCTGTAAAAACAAATTGAAGATAACTGAGCCAGAATCTTAAGATATTAATTTGAGTACGTCGCATGAATTCAAAGAGTTTCATTAGCATACTTGGTGTACGTAGCAGGTTTGTCGTCGAGCTGTAGCAGTCATACCCGAGTCGTGCTGAAGGCATGGCTAGAAATTGGATCATTTCTGTGAAATAACTTTCCGTGCACGCAAGCTGCACAATGGCTTTGAATCGACAATCGATTGGATTAAAAGCATAACAGCCAGTCGTCATAAAACTGGTTATGTGACACCCCTTTTAAAAGCATTTTAGTCTGCCCTGCTTACTTTGACAGGGTCAGTATTAGCAAAGAAAAATTTCATGTCGATCACTTTAAATCGCTTCCGGCTTATGTAAAAAAACAGATTTTGACACATACTTAGCTTACGTATGAATTAAAACACTGGAATTTCAATAGCGTTCTGCAAAGAAAGCCAGCTTTTTATTTTATATTTTGTCTCTAGGAAAATAAAGTTTAAAGCATGATGCTTTATTTCTTCTTATTCTCCTTTGCGAATAGAATTACTACAACACAACAAGAAGCAATAGATTTAGTGCCACTTCTTCGACATTTCCCATTATGTTTGAATACAATCACAAACTTTAACAGTTTAGATTTTCAACCTTTTGCTATACCAGTTGTATTGAATGAAAATTCTCTGGTATTTTTGAGAAATGACAGCAATAAGAGAATTCTGAAACTCCAAATTTTTCAGTCCAACGAAACAGTGGAATACAGAGCTAAAAGAAGAAAATCCACTTTTCATGATTATCTCAACTTTATTAGCACTTCCAGGCCATGGGTCTGCGAAACAAGTTTTGATTTACTTCCAAGCTATAAAATACTAAGTATCTGGAAAGCCAGAATACGACAAAATATGATTCGTTTCAAAGTACCAATGGAATTTTTTCCTTTTCACCGATTGATAAATTCCTTTCTAATACTACGAACAAATTTATATCGGTCTAAAAATGTTCGAGAAATGGTCGCACAGTGGATTGTCCAGCGAATACAAGATGACTTTTTGTGGTAAGAGGGTTCAAGTTTTTTCCTACGTTTATTTCACCAAAAACTGAAAATACTATTTACACATGCGCATCTTATTATTTAGGAATATCATCTCAATGAGGTCCACGCGTAGATTCTTCCTCATCACGGCTTTGAATCACGAAGATGACGGTTTGACATTGACAGATTTCCATACAATAAGACAGTGCAGAATTTGTAAGAAGTTCAAAAATACAAAACCGTCAAGGAAGGAATATAGAGGTGGAGATGTAGTGACTTTGAAACGTTACGGTCCCATATTTAGGAACACGACACCTTCAAAATTTCAGAAGGCATTGAAAAATTACAACAATCTGGAATATGTCAAAGAAACAATTCCATGGGTTTTGGGACATTTGCCAACAACGTTTCAGCATATAATACCCCCAACAACAATTCGAGATGTTGTTTCCACAATGTGCAGCTTACATCATTCGTCTGCAATGACATTTAGAGAAGCAAAAAAGTATTCGTATATGACAACCATTTTTTACATATTCTGGCAAAACGTTGTTATGGGTAATCACAGTCTTGTAACTATTGAACAAAAGGATGGAAGTGCAACTAAAGAATTTGATATTGAAACGCAGTACTATCATCATAGATGTGTAGGGGGCGCCTTAAAAACTGAAGTCGGCACCATGGAAAGTACAGGGTTTGCATTCTTCTCCACAAAATTCTGGCCCACTGAGACAAAAATGTACGTAGATTTTGATGTTGGTGACCCAGTAGATCCATTGACTTTCGTTTCTTGCGGTAGACCAAAAAAGTCGCCCTTGATGTTTGAAGAATTAGTGCGAATTTTTGACGGCCCGACTTGGTCAGTTATTATTATAGCGGTGTTAATTTATCCGATTTTGTCGAAATATTTACTTCAATTTGCAAACGTAATTAATGTATGGTCCAACATGAATTCAAGTATAATTTTAATTAGGCGCGACCGCAGTTTCCTCTACAGAATAATTCAATTTGTAAAAATTTTACTGGAACAGGGCAACCCTTTTCCAGATTGGTATATGAATATCGCTATGTTTAGATGGGTTATGGGAGCAATGCTCTTAGCTGGTTTGGTCATTAGCAATGCATACAAAAACGAGAACGTGTACAACATCATTTCACCGACTAAAATTATTCCATACACAAGTTTTAGACAAATTCTCGATGACAGGTTGGACATCTACACACGACTTGAGCCAAACATCGATATTTCATACGCAAAAGGAATAAAAAATATTACGTATTACGAATCACACCTACATCCTCATTACGTACGAGCTGTAGAGAAATCCAAGGTCGAGAAAATGATAAAATATATTATAATCGCAAGTGAAATCCATGACAGAAACTATTTCCAATTGAAAGAAAATACATACGTTCGTGAGATAATAAATTCGTCAAAACTTCACGAAGGTTCCGTTAAGCTCTTTCAAGAATTCGATTTCCACGTGGACAATAAAGCAAACGACTCTTTCTATTGGAGGACGAAATTAGATCTAAACGAGCAGTTGTTACTCTATAACACTTTGCGTCAATGCAATATGAAAGCGCTGATTTTGCCAGAGTTATTTTGTAATAACTATGCAATTAATTTGACAAAAGACGAGGGAATAAATGAAAATGGAATTTATGTAGGAAAGGATTTTATCCTTAACTCATCTCTCCAAATAAGCTTCGCTTTGCGATTGGACGAGCAAATGTTTTTTCGCATTGCTGCATTACAAGAAAAAGGACTATGGCTGAGGTATAAAAATCTGTTGAGGTATAGATTTAACACTATCCCTAGTTATAAGTTTGCGTCACCTTCAGTAAGTGGGAATGTACAAATTATATTTGTTTTACTGCTAGTCGGCTTGTGCATGGCTACCCTGACGTATGTAGGCATTGACCTACACTTTCCTGCAAAGACACGCATATTCTGCCTTTTCCTAGGAAAAGTTATTTATGGCCAACTTGTGAAGCTTAAGAAAAAATTATATCCTTGTATTAATTTCTGCAATACGTTTCAGACTCAGCGAAAGTTTAATGAGATAATAATGAGGAGTGAGTTAAAGCGGAGGTTTCGTGTCTCAAGGCAAATGTAAGTAGCTTACTGGTTTTCATCCAATTTGAACTTTGTTGCTATGACTGGTAGCGTAGCAGAAATACATAAGGATGGAAATATTTCAAATCAAACTTACAGTAAGTTACAATGCTGATAAAACTTAACATCCTGAACATAAATAATACTGAATTTCTGAGCTTTAACTGGAAGTACTTTTTGTAGTCTAAATTTCTAGATATAAATGTTCTGTTATTCCTAGTTGAAATAGAACGTCTTTTTTTTCTTTGAAATAGGTACTGACAATCATTTTATTAATGTACATTACTTTGTAGTCAATAACATTCCACAAGTTCTTCTAGCGATACCTTTCACAAATATTAAAACATTGAAATTGAATAAAATTGGATTGCCATACAGCAGAATTTTTTCATGTCTCCATTACTTACTCTGGACTCCCACTTGTCACCATTCCATGACATTTGAGCTTTTTTCCATACACGCTAACATAGCTAATGAATCAATAGAAAATAACTTAGTTCTTTCATTGGATGATAAAGAATATGCAAGATATCGTGCTGAAAGTTGCAAAGTCGGGCTGTTCATAATAAAATGAATTGACTCCAAAGTCATAACTGGTAAAAAAACTTGACACATTTTTGCATCATCTTTAAAAGATTTTGGTTGTCATATATTCAAAGCAAATGTGGCCCGACTGAATGTTCTTACTTCTGCACTTAAATACGTTTTTACCAAGTAGTTCTAATAAAGCAGCAGTTCTTGCTTCCGAATATCGATCAATGAATTGGATATTAGCTTTGTTCGATATTTTAAGTAATCGATACTTGACTTCCGCCACTATATTTTTTGCTTCATTAAATTGAAAACAGTGGAACATAACACTATATATCATCATTAGATTGGAAACTAAGGGATTAGCTCTGCTAGTTTGTTGACGAAATCTTTTCTAAAAGCCTCTTCTTGCGTGCCAAATGCAAACTAAGCATACACGTAAGGTATTTGGCAGTGAGAAATGTTGAGTAGAGCAATTTAAATTGCTTCCTGTTGATATGAAAAAGGTGTCCGTCCGTATGTATTTTGTAATCTCATATATCATGAATATTACTGATCGTAAGCTGGTTTGTAATTTAGTGTAATAGAGTAAAACCCCCTATTTCAAACCAAACAATGTTTCTCCTAACTAAGTCTGTATTAAAATTTTCTTAATTTCATTACAATCTTCTTATTTGGAAATAAAATTATTCCTATGCATCAAATAGTTCTAGATTGGCTGTCAATCATTCGTCATTTTGTTGGATAGATGCTTGAACACAATCACAAATTTTAGAAACTTTGATTTTCAACCGGTCACTGTTCCAGTTATTTTTAGTCCAAATTCTTTCGTTTTTACAAGAATGGAACCAATAAAACGAACCCGATATTTAAAAACAGCAAAAACGAATCGGTGCAATATAAAGCTAAAATGAGAAAATCGATTACTCATGATTACCTCTAAAGTTAATTATCAAGACAAAGAGTTTCTATTATTCAATAGAATTTCTTTTATAAAATCTCTGTTCAAGGCATTCATTCTCTTGCGTGCTGAACACAAAATAAGCAGTTAGAAATGTGGTGTCGATCAATTAATGTCGCTTCCTGCAGATAAGAAGAAGGTCTATTCCTCTACTTTATTTTATAACTCTTGAATGTTATGCTGACGTGGACTGAAATAATACAGTGGGGTGCCAGGCAATAAAATAACTACATTTTGCAAACCAAGCAGTTTTTATCTCATAAATTGTCCTTCTTAAGACCGTCAGTATTTAAAATGGCAGTTTACTTAATTACGCTCATCCTACTTGGAATCAAAATTTCTGGAACACATCAAGAAATTCTAGATTTAATGCCGCTTCTTCGTCACTTTCATATATGCCTGAACATCATCACGAATTTCAACGGTATTGATCTGCACCCGTTCACTGTACCAGTCATTTTCAATCAGAATTCTTTAATTTTCTACGAGAACGGATCCAATAAAACAATCTTGCAATTCAAAAACTTTGCTAAAAAAGACATTTATTACAGGGCCGCAAAGCGAAAGTCTGTTGCTCATAATTACCTAACGTTTATTAGAACATCGAAGCCCTGGGTGTGTGAAACAAGTTATGATTTATTTCCAAGCCAGAAGGTACTAAACATAGGGGAAGTCCGAAAGCGGCATAACATTATTCGATTCAAATTTCCCAGAAGATTTTTTCCGCTTCATCGGCTGGTCACTTCATTCCTTATACTTGAGTCCAACGTAATTCAGTCAAAGAGGTTTAAGAAATCGGTCGCCCAGTGGATTTATCAGCGAATCCAAGATGATCTTATGCGGTAAGGTAGCGCAATTTTTTAAATTTTGAAGTGTTCAAATTATTTCTATTTTTTGTTCAGAAATTATAACGAATGGAAATCCTTGCGACGATACTTTTTCATCGCCGTTTCTCGATACGGAGAAGGCCATTTAGTGTTGACGGATTTTCACACCATCCGACAATGCCGAATTTGTAAGCAGTTTAAAATTAATAACGCAGCAAGAATGAAATGGCTTGGTGGAGACGCGATTAGTCTGAATAGTTACGGTCCGGTATATATGAACATTACCAGTTCTAATTTTCAAAAGGCATTGAAATACTTCGACAATTTGGAATATGCAAAAGAAACTATTCCCTGGACTTTTGGAGAAGATCAGATAGGACTACAAAATACCATACCCGTGACAACAATCAGAGATATCGTTTCTAGAATGTGCGGAAGACATTATGCGTCGGCAATGACGTTTAGAGAAGCAAAGAGTTATTCCTATATGACAACAATTTTTTACATTGTTTGGCAAAACGTTGTAATGGGTAACCCAACAGAATTCTGGTCAACAGATGCTCCAATCTACGCTGATTTTGATGCAGGTGACGCTGTCGACCCCTTAACTTTTGTTTCCTGTGGTAGACCGAAAAGGTCACCGTTAATGTTTGCAGAATTGGTGAGAATCTTTGACGGTCCGACTTGGGCGGTCATTTTTATGCTGGTGCTACTCATTCATCCTCTTTTGGTAAAGTATTTACTAAAATTTGCAAGCATATTTAAGGTGTGGTCAAACTCTAATGCAAGTATATTAATAATTAAGCGGGATGGTAGTTTGCTATACAGAATATTCCAATTTGTAAAAATTTTATTGGAACAGGGTAATCCATTCCCTGATTGGTACATGGATATTATCACATTTCGATGGATTATGGGGTCAATGCTTTTAGCTGGATAAGTCATTAGTAATGCATACAAAAATGAGAATGTGTACGATATTATTTCGCCAACAAAAATGAAACCGTACACAAATTTTCGAGAAATTCTTAATGACAGTTTTGACATATACACTCGACTTGCTCCCAACGTCGAAATTTCGTTGGCAAAGGCGGTCAATAATTTTACTGATCATTACAGGTCACGACTTCTTCCCCATTATATAGAAGCAAAAGAATGGCCGAGAGTTCGAAAGTCAATATTTCCTGTATGGATCTACAGTGAAATTTTTCAGAGAGATAGATATTTCAATTTGAAAGGAGATGCACTGGTTATTGACGTTTTGAATTTCTCGAAACTTCACAATGGTACTATTAATCTCTTTCAGGAACTTGATTTCCATAAGGAAAATGAAGTGAATGACACCTTTGGATGGAAGACGAAATTAGATTCGAATGAACAATCTCTACTGTACAGTACTTTACGTGAATGCAACATGAAAGCTTTAATTTTACCAGAGTTATTTTGTAATAACTATGCAATTAAATTGACAAAAGACGAGGGAGTAAATAAGGATGATGTTTATGTTGGAAAAAAATTTATTCTTAATTCGTCTCTTAAAATTAGTTTTCGGATAAGATTGGACGAGCAAATATTTTTTCGCACTTTGGCACTGCGAGAACAGGGATTATGGCTAAGGTATAAAAAATTGTTAAGATACAGATTTAACACTATTCCTAACTTCAAGTTTGAGCCACCTTCCGTAGGTGGGAACGTCCAAATTGTATTTATTTTACTGCTAGTTGGTTTACAAATATCATGTGTTACTTTTGTGATCTTGGACAAAATGTTAGCACAACAAATACGTAGGGTCACTTTCTCTCTCTCAAAATTAATGCTAAATAAACTAACTAAGATAGGGAGGAAATTATATTTATTTTGCCAATTCACTAAGTCTTTTATTCAGAGATTCCGTATGCTTTGGAAGCCAGTATTTAAACGTAAACGAAATAAACGTGCGTATTGTCGTTTACACAAATTCAAATTACAGTGGTTAAAAACATTATAAAACAATCCTATTAAAATTACTCTCTTGTATACACTAATAAATAATTGAGTACGCTAATAGGGATAATTTATAGGACATTAGTTCTTTCATTTGCTTTGGACAGAATAAGAATAACTCAGCAAAACGTATGTATTACGATTAGAATTCTATTGATGAAACCTGACAGTTTACATGCTGAACTGTAGAAAAATTCAATTAGTTGAAGGTGGCGGTTTTCAGTAAATAAAACAGTTTATGCTTGATTTTAAATATTTTGGTGTGCATGTATTACACAAAAATACACAAAAGTTGGGTTTGATTAATTATCATCAGCGATCAATACCATCAATGAGCCAGTGAAATTTTGCGTTAATACTATTCACCTAAATTTCGGCTTGTACACGTTTATAGTGTTTATACTTATGCATTATACCATAAATCATATAAACAAATTTTAAACGAGGGAATTACGGCATATTGGTTTATTGCCGCATCTAAATTATTGTCTCTGAAGTCCAATCATAGAGACCACTTCTGTAGTCATTCAAACCATTTTAACTTTGTAAACGCAAGAGTTTGCCGTTCATTAATTAAGGTATAGAAATTATAAACCAAGTTCGCCAACTGGAATTATTCAGGTAGTTTTAGGTTTTTACAAATGTTAACAATTATATTATTACTAAACGCGGAAAATAAAATTCAGTAACCCCATAAAAGTCATTTCTTACCCTAATCGCATATTTGTTTTATTTATAATCTTTCTGTGACATTGGCTTTGCATTTTCCCTCCTTGAACTTTGGTCGTAAGGCGTCTATATATTTATTCCTACGCGTACAAAAATTTTGAATAAAGTAAAAAAATAAAATATTTTTTTAGCTTTATAGTATGGATTATAGTATTTATAGTATGCCTTTTAGTAATTTTTGGACTCAAATAAGAAATTCAATATACATAAGAAGTCATCATTATTTGAAGTAGCAAAGTACATAAATTTAAGCCACAGCTTTAAAGTTTAAAGTTTATGACTGCAAAACATGAAAGGAAGTAGCTTTACGGCTTGCGAATCTAACATGTCTCGTTTGCGCTGTGGAATATAAATTACTTGCGCTCTACCAGTCAAATTAAAGCAAAAGTGCATTTGTTTCATCCAGTATAAAAAATGCTTACCTACTTAGCTGGGATCATGACGGATGGCTGATATTAATAAATTGAGGGGTCCAAAATCTAGATACATTTTCAATAAGCAAGTTTTAGAGTTTATTGGTTTTCATGGGCAATCGATTTGATTGCAAGCATAAGACTCACATGGCTGTATTTAAACTTACTGCATATATTTGAGAACATTTTAGTCTCGCGTGCTTGGAGCTTTATCAGCAGAAGCAATGAATACTGTTATGTCGATTAATTAAAATCGCTTCCGCTTCATCAGCAAAAAAACTATGTTCCTACTAACCCCTGAAACTCACTAAACTGAACAGGAAGACAACTGTCTCATTTCTAAAATATCCAAATGGCTTTTGTCTTATTTTGTATTCTTAAGAATAAAAAAACCTAAGTAAATAAGAACGGTGTTTATGTTGGGAAGGATTTGATTCTTAATCCAACTCTTAAAATCAGCTTTAGATCAAATATTTTTTCGCATTTCTGCGTTGCAAGAACATAGTCTGTGGCTGAGATATAAAAATTTGTTAAGGAATAGATTAACCACAATCCCTGATTTTAAGTTTAAGGCGCCTTCGGTAAGTGGAAAAGTCCAAATTATATTTCTTTTGCTGGTGGTTGACTTGCAGATATCAAGTCTTACTTCCTTAGTCTTGTATAAGGTTTATACTAAAAATACGTACGGTCATTTCTTTTCTCGAAAATGAAATATGTAATCATTTAGCTAAGCTAGGAAATCAATTGGCGTTTTGTCTCAAATTCACCAAGAATGCAAGAGTACGCTTTGTCCAGCAATACTTTTAAATTCTTCAATCATAATCACAATTTCAAGTGCTTTAGATTTAATATAACATTCCGAATGATTGTTTCGACTAACTACATCTAAAATTTGTACAACATAAATAAATTTGGGAAATAACTTTGATTTGAAACATGAATGGTAACGTTTGGTAAATTTAAATGTAATTGAGTTTTAACACGTTTGTTTGATAATTCTCGTATTTCCCATAATTAACCATTTATTTGAATTAATCAGTGCTTGTTTGTATTTATACTTATTTTGCCGTCAGATACATTCTGAAAGTTCCTCTAACGATACCATTCATAAATATAAACACATTGATTAGTCACACTACAATTTGACGCTCATAAGTGAACAAAATTGACTTGCAAGATAACAGAAGCTTCTACATCTCAAAATTGTTTATTATTGTAATACTTCCATTACATTCTAGCATTATTTTCATACACACTAAGGGGCTGTCCTTATATGATGTCATCACGGAGGGGGGGAGGGGGGTACGGCCGAACTGGTGACAAGTGATGACATGGGGG